>PVIR01021381.1:0-21796 GCA_004026965.1 Petromus typicus
ATCCTCCTGCCTCTGCCTCCCGAGTGCTGGGATTACAGGCGTGAGCCACCATGCCCGGCACTGTGGTATGTGGTACTGGTTGCTGCTGGGTGTGGGTCTCCACACCCAGTATTGTTATGTGGTTACCGGGGAATCGAACCCGGGTCCTTGCGCTTGCGAGACAGGCGCCGGAACCACTGAGCTAACTCCCCGGCCCAAAGTTTCCTAGTGTTAATGGAGTTAAAACAAGAAGTGGAAGATGTGTTTGTATTGACATAAAGTACACAATTGGTTTCTGTCATACAACTTTAAAGTCATCCTCAGGCACCTCAGATTGTTGACAGATTGGCTAAAATCCAACCCAGGGTAAACTAGGTAACTGTTCTGAGTGTGGTGTTCCACCTAAAAGTCAAGTTTACTCACATGCTCAGCCACAAGTGTTCCCGTTTGAAGTTCTTACAAAATGAAGACAATGTGATATGGCAGTTTTGAAAAGAGCAAAAGTGTCAATCACTTTGAAGAAATGTCCAAACTTTTAAATTTATAGAATGATAGATTTAACTTTGGTCTGAATCATCTTGGTATTAGTATTATCAAAAAAATGGATTCCTGGATCAATTCAGTGGAGAAGTAGGACTTCAAAGAATAATAATTTTAAAAAAGTGTTTCTGTAGTAAAGGACATCCTTTTGATTATATACTAGAATTCTAGAAACTGGTCCTCAGACTCTGTGTTTCCTTGCCAAATAATCTGTGGCGCATGTACCAGGAAATGCAAATGTATTTTCTGGTGCACACAACTAAAGTAAATGCATTGATTTAAATACTACCAGGTGTGAAGAAGCAGGGTTTTATAGTGCTTAGGAATATAGTTTTGGTGTTACCCTGCTAGGATTCAAATTCTCCTTATCCATTAACTAGTGTTTGATGTTTCTTTTCTTCTTTTCTTTTTTCTTTCTCTCCCTCTCTTCCTCTCCCTCTCCCTTCCTTCCTCCATCCTTCCCTTCCTTCCTCCCTCATTCCCTTCCTTCCTTCCTCTTTCTCTCTCTTCCTTCTTTTCTCTCTTTCTCTTTTGTTTCTTTCTTTCTCTCATTCACTCTTTACAGTTTTTGAGATTAAATCCAGTGTCTTATATATGGTAGGCACATACCTCATCACTGAGCCACACCCAACCCAATCTGTGTGGTCTCAGGGAAGCTATTCAATCTTCTGGACTTGCCTATTTACAAAATCAGAGTGGTATAACCGGGCTAAGGCTATGATGAAGATCAAAGAGACAAACATTAACACTTAAAAGATCCATCCTGCACAGAGTAAGAGGTACAAAATGAGTAGCAGCTGTTATTGATTGGACCCTTGCTCTGTGCCATGTTTGTTACATATGTCACTAAGTTTATACCTCCCAAGTCCCCTCTGAGCACTGGTATCTTCATTTTGTATGTAAAGAAACTTGGGTTTAGACAATATAAAAAGGCGGACAGACAGCATTTAAGACTGAAGCTTAGCCTATTGTTCCACAACATTAACATCAACTTCTTAATGGAGATTTTAATAATCAGAGTACTACACAATGCAAACAACTCAAGTTACTGAAGGTAGGACAGTGTGATGTCCAGTCATACCCTTGCCAGCCAGAATGGAAAGATCATTAGCCAAGATGGGGAAGGACAGGAATAGGCTGATGAGAGGGGCCGCTCTGTGTGTGTGTGTGTGTGTGTGTGTGTGTGTGTGTGTGTGTGTGTGATAAACTTTGTGTTATGGCAGGGGACAGCAATAAAAAGTTTTGTAGAGAGGGGAGTTCATCTATACTTTCTATAAAGACCACTGTAGTCTTGGGCTGTACTATATAGCCCATGTGCTCCAGAACCTGATGACCTAACAGACCTCTGGAATAGAATGCTGAACATGCTGTTCCAGTACTAGCTAGAAAACAATATTCTACAAAGGTGACATACTGCTCCACAGGGTATGATACATTTTTATATGGGGCCGATCCCCAGTAATAGTAATACATGGGCTCGAGAACCAAGTATGAAAACAAGAACACCCCCTATCCCTTCCTTCTTCAAGACTCACTGAAGGATATAGGGTTTCTCATTCCTCCAGCTTTGAGCTTGTGGAACTGGCAGTCATAATCCCCAGTGGTGCTATATTCTTTCTTTCTAGCAGTCACAGAAGATGTCCCACAAAACTTAGCTTCAAGTACTGCCTGAAACTTTAGACCCCAGGATTTAAAGAGCTAGAAGTCAAGAAAAAGAGTCAGTGTCTTGGTGGAAGATCAGTTTGGTATTATACAATGATAGTGAGAAAAATGTATGTGGTTCTTTTTGTTTTGAGACAGGGTCTCACTTTGTAGTTCAGGCTGGTCCTGAGCTCAGCCTCAAACTCACATCACAGCAATCCTCCTGCCTCTGCCTCCAGAGTGCTGGGATTACAGGTGTGAGTCACCATGCATGGCACTGTGGTATGTCGTACTGATTGCTGCTGGGCATGAATCTCCATGCCAAGTATTGTATATGGTTTCTGGGGGGATTGAACCGGGTCCTTGTGCTTGCAAGACAGGTGCAGGAACCACTGAGCTAAATCCCCAGTCCTGTATGTGGTTCTTATATGATCTACTTGACTACCTTTTAGTAATCACTCACCCAAATATGACAGTAAATAGATAAACATAGAAACACTTGCCTGAGAAGATCATTACCAGGTGCTCAGACTTCCTAGAAATTAAGTTGGTCACACCAGTTTAATCATTGAGATCAGCAGAGGTGGGAATGAAAGGAATTTAGAATTAATGGTGAAGAGAAACAATGAGTCCTGTTGTGGCTCAAGACAAACTGAGAAGATGGGTATCACAGTTTGCACTACTAGCTTCCTTCTCCTAAGTTTCTCTTCAGAAAAAGAAAACCACTGAAACACTAGAGGAACAGTTTCCTGGATGTGTATCTACACAGTGACAGACAGAAAGATAGTCTGCTTTGAAACCTCTTCAAGAAAAGACGTTGCCCAAACTGAAAAGAGTGTGGTTAGGTGTTAGGAGCCATTCTGAGGACTCTATGGTCCCATAATATTGTGAAGCTTAAGGCAAGGTTAAATCAGCATAAGATCCTGGTGAACTTGGATTATCTCCACTCTCTCAGACATCTGATAGTCCCTGGAGTATCTCTGCCCTTTGAGATATCTAAAACCCCTTATGAATGAACCTAATAAATAATGGCAAGCTTGGAATCTGGAGTCTTGGCAGCCCAGAGCAGCACTGATTAGACCAAAAGCTTAGCTTCTTCTCTAAGTCTTATTTCTTTCTATTAATTATTTTGCCTTGTGCTGTTAGGCTCACAGGAGACTAGAACTTAACTCTTGAAATACAGACTAGAACATAACTTCTAGTTATGTCCCCTTTCCTGTTCCCTACATTTGGTGTCCAATATGGATGTGACTCAGATCTACCACAATGAATTCATCTGTGAGACAGAGTAAAAGGGACAGTACATAGACCTCACAGGATAATTTCTGGATGCAGACAAGGTACATTGGTGTGTTTATAGACTGAAAAAGTAAACTATTAAGGGATTCACCAATGAGTACTTATAACTTAGACCACCCCGAGTCTGATTTATCAGATCAACTGACAATGGAAAATGAAAAGCAATATAGTGCATATTAGACATTCTTCTGGTCATGACAGAAGATATGAAGAATAAGAAAGGTCCTCCTACCCCGCCATAGAGATTTCTTTGATTTCAGCTGGTCAAACTGTAAACATTCAAGAGGAGGGCATTCTTATGATGCTAGAGTGGAATCATGAAGGAGGGACCAAGAAAAAGACAGAGAAATAGAGAGAGAGAGAAATGGATAGGAAAAGGTCCTGGAAATCTCCATCTCTGGGGAAAAGAAGCCCAAAGCATCAGTAGATCAGAGTTTATATCAACATGATCTTACTGCAAAGAAGAAATTTGAGGGCTGGGGATTTAGCTCAGTGGTTCTGGCGCCTGTCTTATAAGTGCAAGGACCAGGGTTTGATCCCTGGTAACCACATACAATACTGGGTGTGGAGACTCAAGCCCAGCAGCAACCAGTACCACATACCACAGTGCCGGGCGTGGTGGCTCACCCCTGTAATCCCAGATCTCGTGAAGCAGAGGCAGGAGGATTGCTGTGATGTGAGTCTGAGGCTGAGCTCAGGGCCAGCCTGAACCACAAAGCGAGACCCTGTCTCAATAAACCTAAAAAAAAAAAAAAAAAAGAAACTTGAGCCGGATCCTCTCCTTACTCACCAGTGGAGGTCTATTCCTCCTGCAAAACTCAGACAATGCAAGAGCAGATTACAGATAAAAACAGCTTACAATACAAGAAGATGAGATGGGAGGTCCTAAAGATGTCACCAATGGTCTTATCAACAAAGTCAACATTTCCAGTATAATTATCCATTATTCTTCAATAAAATATAGTCAGAGAAAGACGACTGCTGTCCAGATCTGTTTTACAAGCACATAGCACATCTCCAATCTTCATCCATATTTATGCAGCTTTGGTGGAAATTATCAACTGAAAATTTCCATAGATTGGAGAATTAATCCTCAAGATTAATTCTTCACTTTCAAAAAAAGGCTAGTGAAGAAATGATAAGCAACTTTGTTTGACTGCTTTAAAATTTGTGGTACATCCTATTAACCAAATTGTGGCACATTAAATTTTATGCTTAGAGAAAAGACCAACAGATGATAATGCTGAAGTGGCCACTGGTTTTCTCAAGGAATGTGGACTCAAATTAACACAAGTGTTACTAGGATGAATCAATGCTATCTTTGAATGCCTTTAAAATATTCTGCTTGAGTCAGAAATTGACAAAAGAGTTCAGAATATGATTGAAGCAACATTTGCTATAGAAAAGGGTGGCTTCAAGGACCACTCAGTCATCCTGAAAGGCCATCACTTAGCGGAAGGAGTGGAACTTATCAAAGTTCACCCATATGTTCCCTTTGAAAGATGACTACAACCTAGAAGATGTTCTTAATGTCTTTGAGATGGATCCTAATTTTATGGAGAATGAAGAAAAGTACAAAGCTATTAAGAAAGAAATACTTGAGGAAAGAGATAGTGATTCAAGCACAGACCATGACCGAAAGAGTAGTGAAGAGGAAGAGGAAAAAGAGGAGGGAGAAAGTGAAGAGCAAAAAGTAACTATTCATGACAAAACTAATTAATCTAGTTTCATTTCATTGTACAATATATCTTGCTATTCAATCAAGTTTCAGCTTTGAAGAATGTGCTCATAAATTGTTGAAAATAGAATTTTTTGAAAATCAAACCAAAGAACTCTGTAATATGAAAGTTGATTGCTGTATCCAACAAAGGACATATGGGAAATGTTTTGGCTTATTAGCTAGGTGATTTTGCATGGTGAAAAAAGAATATATGGAATCCTTTGAAAGTATATTCAAAAAATGGTATGATACTATCCACCCCTTAGAAGCAAACAAAATTGAAGAATGTTGCCAAAGATGTTTGCTCACCTCTTACATACTGATTCATTTCTATGGAGTATTCTTAAATGTATAAAACTGAGCAAAGAAAAAGCCACTACTTCATCTAGTAGAATTTTTGTCAAAATATTCTCCCAGGAACTGTGTGAATACATAGGTCTTCCTAAACATAATGCAAGAGTAAAAGATGAAACCCTTGAGCCAATTTTGAAGGATGATTACCCCAAGATAATCCAAGAAACATTCAATTTGCTATCAACTTCTTTATTTCATTAAGGTTTAATGAATGAATTGCATGAGCATCTCAAAAATATACCAAAAATTATTGTGGCACAGAAACCAGATGTTGAACAGTGCAAATCCTTCACCCGCACTGTTAACTTCTTTGGAGTCTGAATTCTCTGACTCTGATCCTGACAGCAGTGACAGCAGTTCAGATTCTTCCAGTGAAGACAGTGACTCTTCTTTGTCTACCAGTAATCATAGCTTTGCCTCAGGGAAAGAGATGAGAAAGAAGGGAAAGGCAAGACCATAAGTAAGATGGAGATAAATCAGTCAGGAACTAACAAACAAATTACATAAGACAGGAAGAAAGAAGAGCAGAGCAAAGGCAGGCACCAAGGAACATGGTCTGAGAGAGAAAGGTCAGAAAAACACCAAAGTGAAAATTCAAGGGGCCAGGGATTTAGCTCATTGGTTCCAGCATCTGCCAGGCAAGCACAGGTCCCGAGTTTGATCTGGGTACCACATGTCACAATGCCAAGGTGTGGTGATTCATGCCTGTAATCCTAGCACTCGGGGGGCAGAGGCAGGAGGATTGCTGTGAGTTCAAGGCTGGCCTGGCCTACATAGTGAGTTCAGGGCCAGCTTGACCTACAAAAAAACCCCCAAAATCCTGTCTCAAAAAAAAAAGAAAAGAAAAGAGAAGAAAATTAAAAAGACAACAATTGGAGAGATTCCATAACAAAACACACATCAGGCACATTTCTTTTCCCTCTCTGAAGGAAAGAGTTGCAGTAAGGCTTGGCAATGGCCAAGACCAAGAAATAGACATGGACTGGGAAAACAAGGATGGTTATCCAAAAAGGAAGAGAGAAGAAATTATTTTTCAGAAAATGAGAATTATAGACTCCAAATCAGAACAGTGAAAATTCTAGAAGAGATAGATCAAAGTCAAGAAAGAACAGAAAACATCCAAGCTTTAAAAGTGAGGAATATGTGTACCAGAATGGTACTGAAAGATGATGGGAAAAGTTTAGCTGTTACTCTGAACATTACAGAAATTCAAATAAAAATTAAGACTGAAGAAAAGAACAGCAATTCAACTAAATGACATACACTGAACATGTTCTATATTCAGTTCAAAAAAAACTTTTTTTGAGAGGGTCTCGCTTTTTATACTTCAGGCTGGCCCTGAGCTAGCCTTGAACTCACAGCAATCCTCCTGTCTCTGTTTCCCAAGTGCTGGGATTACAGGCATGAGCCACCACGCCCGGCACTGGGGTATGTGGTTCTGATTCCTGCCTCTGCCTCCCAAGTGCTGATTGCTGGTGAGTGTGAGTCTTCATGCCTAGTATTGTTGTATATGGTTACTGGGAATTGAACCTGGGCCCTTGCGCTTGCAAAGCAGATGCCGGAACTACTGAGCTAAATCCCCAGCCCCCAAAGTATCTTTATATTATTAATGAACTTTATAGAGCTCCTGTATAAAGTACTGGTTTGTATTTGTAAATTTCAAAAGTTTTTTCATTTTAACATGTTTTATAATTGATACATTCAAGGGGCTCTGTATAAAATTCTTGAGAGAGAAGAGTCTCAACAGAAAAAGAATGTAAGTCTTGTTTCTGTTTTGTGACTAAACAGTCAAATATTCATTGAAAAGAAGAAAAGACCATTGTAATTGGAGGACCACACAGGGAAGGGTAGCATAAACACATATGAGAGACCAGTTCCAGACCCTTTTAATAACCCAGAGCCTGTTGGAACCTGTATGGAAATAATGTACATAAAAGGAAACACCAAAAACTGAGAAATGATATGTCTCAATCTCTTTACTAGGAGGTGGGACTCAGGCTTATGGTGTGGTTAAGTGGCCAGCTGGGTGGGTGACTCAGCAAGATCAGAAAACACAAAGTAAATAGGAGTAGTCTGAAGGACAAGATGATGAGTATCAGTTAGAAGAAATGGAACTCAAGACACCTGTGAAATACTGGGTAGACCTATCTAAAAGTCAACTGAGCATGTATATCTGAAGTTTAGGGCTTTAACCTACACTAGAATTAGAAAGTTGAGATCATAGTAGAGGTCATAAGGAAAGAGTCCGGAGAGAAAAGAAAGGAGTTACGGTAGTGTGCCCCCAACCACTGTTTTGCTTCCCCTGGTTTCAGTAGTACTTATTGTAGTTTAAAAGTGTGAAATGCACAATTCTGGAAATAAACAATTCATTAGTTTTTTTTTCCAGTACTGAAGATCAAACTTAGGACTTTGCACTTCCCGGCAAAATACATCCCTGCCTTCAACAGTTCATTAGTTAAATTGTACTCTATCTCTGCTGTCCTTCTCCATCCCAACTAGAATAAGAACTTTTCACCCAGCTTATCCATGCTGTATATGTTACCTGCTTCCTAGTGACTTTGTGGTCATCTCAGTTATCAGACTGACTGACAATATCATAGCACATGTGTTCAAGTAAACCTTATTTTACACACACGTATGTAAATATGAAAGAAAAACTATCATTATTTGCCAATGAGATGATCTTTATATAGAAGATCCAAAAATTTCATCGAATACTCCTAGAATTAATAACTAAAACCAGCAACATAGCTGGATACAAAATCAACATACAAAAATCATTAGCATTCTGGTACATCAATAATGAGCTCACTGAGTTCACTCATTCTTCTAAGGCTGAATGTTGAATCTAGACTTCATGGCTCTCACCAAATCAAAATGGATCAACTATTTAAATATTGATACAAGAATACTTAACCTGGTGGAAGATAAAATAGGTAAAACACTTGCAGACAAAAGTATAGGCAAAGAGGGGCCGGGGAGTTAGCTCAGTGGTTCCGGCGCCTGTCTTGCAAGCGCAAGGACCCGGGTTCGATTCCCCGGTAACCACATAACAATACTGGGTGTGGAGACTCACACCCAGCAGTAACCAGTACCACATACCACAGTGCCGGGTGTGGTGGCTCACGCCTGTAATCCCAGCACTCGGGAGGCAGAGGCAGGAGGATTGTGATGTGAGTTTGAGGCTGAGCTCAGGGCCAGCCTGAACCACAAAGCGATACCCTGTCTCAAAAAAAACCTAAAAAAAAAAAAAAAAAAAAAGTATAGGCAAAGACTATACAGAACCCCAGCTGCCCAAGAAATAACAAAAAAATCAACAGAGGATCATATCAAATTAAAATTAAATTAAATTAAAATTAAACATAAATATATCAAATTAAAAGAGTTCTGCATAGCAAAGATAACAGCCAACAGAATGAAGAGACAATGTACAGACTGGGGAAAATTTTTTTTCCAGCTATTCCTTGGACAGACAACTAATATCTACAATATATAAAGAACTCAAGGGCTGGGGATTTAGTTCAGTGGTTCCAGTGCCTGCAAGGCCCAGTTTCAATCCCCGGTAACCATATACAACAAAACTAGGCATGGTGACTCACACCCACCAGCAATCAGTACCACATACCACAGGCCGGATGTGGTGGCTCATGCCTGTTATCCCAGCACTGGGGAGGCAGAGGCAAGAGGATTGCTGAGTTCGAGGCTAAGTTCAGAACCAGCCCAACTACAAAGTGAGACTCAGTCTCAAAAAGGCTAAAAAACAACAACAACAAAAGTGATACATGCATAACCACATTTACAGCATTGTAATTCATAAGAGCTGAATACTGGAAATGGCCTGTATGCCCATCAACAGATAAATGGATAAAGATTATGTGGCATTTCCACACAATGGAGTACTACTATGCCACAAAGGGGATAAATTGAGTCATTTATAGGAAAATGGATGTTCTCTGAGAACATAATTCTTAGTGAAATAAATCAGTAATAAAAGCATAAATATTGTATTATTTTTCCTGTATGAGAAATCCAACACATAAATGTTCTTTTTTTGAGGCAAGGTCTCCTTTTTGTAGTTCAGGCTGGCCCTAAGCTCATCCTAGAACTCACAGCAATCTTCCTGCCTCTGCCTCCCAAGTGCTGGGATTACAGGCATGAGCCACCACATCCAGCACTGTGGTATCTAGTTCTGATTGCTGGTGGGCATGAGGCTCCATGCCTGTCATTGTTGTATGTGGTTACCAGGGATCAAACCCAGGCCCTTGCACTGGCAAGGCAGGCACCGGAACCTCTGAGCTAAATCCCGGCCCCCAACACATAAATGTATTTATACACATAAATAAAAGAGCAAAATAAAATAGATAACAGGGAACAGTGAAATAGATCTTTTGCGAATGAGAAGGGAATCAAGAGATAGTGGGAGAATGAGGATCCAGAAGAAGGGGATAAAAAAAGTTAAAATATGCTGTGTACACGTACCATTTCCCCACATAAATGACCTCATGGAACTGAGCAAGAGTAAGCAATTTCAGTGCACCAGGCAGTGAAACCAGATCTCAGCAGTGTTGATTCCTCCTACTGGTCTTTCTAACGGAGTCAGCAAACACCTCTGGGAGAGCAGCACTCCGTGGAGACCTTCCCTCAGGCAGACATTTCCTGCTGTGGCATGGTCTGCAGTGGACGATGCACTTGAGAGCCTGTCTCAGCTCCTTGGGGGGAGGGCTCTCGCACATGCCAGTACTTTCGCAGCTCAGCACTTGAACCACCCACCTTCTAGCTGTATCACTGAGAGCACCTCTTAGAAGTGTAGTAGTCTGAGGAGATAAGCTTTGTTAGTGGGACAGTATGCAGACTGTATAGCCAGATCTATGGGGAAGAAAGGAGTGAATCTATCTATCTATCTATCTATCTAATCTAATCTAATCTAATCTAATCTAATTGAATCTAAATATCTTTGAAACAAGTCCCCTTTATATTTTCCAGGCTGTCCTGGCCTCAAGCAATACTCCTATTTCAACCAGCCAAGTGTATGTAGCTACAGACACTGCACACCACACCTGGCTGGGAAAGAGGCTACTGAAACACTCATCTTGTGTGACGTTCCTCAGAGTTGGTGCTAGTGTATAATTTAGAGCCACACATGAAAATTACTTTTTTAAGAAAACCTCAAAATTACTGAGGTGAAACTTCTTTCTTTCCCAAATGTGAGAGAGAAGTGCTTCCAGACCCACCCACGCTTTGGTTTTCTCCACCCTCTTTTAAGATTATTTAAAAGTTTGTTTTCCCCCTCCTTCCCTTCATTCACGCGTTTCCTGGCACCAGTGAGAACTGTACCTTTGGACTGGGGTTTTTCTTTCTCTTTTGGTCTGTGTAAGTGGTCTGTGGGTTTACCAGATGTTTCTACCCAAGCTGCCTTTCAAAAGAAACCCAGGATTATTTTTAAACATAATTTGGAGTCTTTAAAGACTTCCAAATAAAACAAGTATCCCAATTGCCTGTGGTGAGAAGTCCTTGCTTGTTGGTGGGGAGACCGGAGGACATGAAGCCAACAGGGCCAGCACCAAGGATATGTCCAGGCTTCCAGACTGGCCACGTGTCTGGGCTGCATTTTCTCCTCAATTTCTTTTGTTGTTGTTTTGTAGTGTTAGGGAAGGAACCAGGGCCTCACACATGCTAGACATGCATTCTATCACTAATTACATCCTCTCCACCCATCTTTCCCCTTCTCAAGCTCCAGGCCCATTGGCATGTGGTGATCCCTAAGGTAAGTGAAGTCTCACTGCTCAGGTGTTCCGGTGACTTTTGTCAGCATCCTTTTGTCCTCAGAAGCCAATCTGACAGAATGATTCATATTGAGATCACTGTATAAAACAGCTTCCTTCCCAGTTACTTTGTTATTGGGGACCCCTGGAAGGATCAAACTAGTTGTCCTCAACTGCAGGTACACATGAAAACTATCTGAAAATCTGTTACATTTCAGACCATCCCAGGTCTAGGGAGACAGTGGGGATAATTCTCTGAAAACTATTTTTTAAAAAGTTCACTTCTCTTTTTAATTACCAAGATAACATGCATTCATATTTTTTTTAAAAATTGTTGCTGATTGTTGGGAGCTGTTTTCCTAGAGTACCATGGCTGCCTATGCCTGGCTGGCCCTGGCAGCTAATGTAAGCATTATATAGATATTTAAATGAAAAGCAAAAAAAAAAAAAAAAAAAAGAATTCCTTACCCTTCCCTCCTGGATATCCCTGTAATGCCATCATAGCTCTTAGGAGCAAATACTGTTAACCTTTTCAATTGTATCTTTTTCATTTTCTGTATTTTTATTAACTTGCAGTATTTATTTTATATATGCACATGAACAAATTATCACGCTTAATTTTTTTTTTTTTTAAGACAGGATCTCACTTTGTAGTTCAGGCTGGCCCTGAGCTCACTATGTAGCCCAGGCCAGCCTCAAACTCACAGCAATCCTCCTGCTTCTGCCTCCTGAATGTTGGGATTACAGATATGGGCCACCACACCCCACATTGTGGTATGTGGATACAGGGGATCAAACTCAGGATCTTGCACTTGCCACGCAGGTGCCAGACCCACTGAGCTAAATCCCCAGCCCATCACACTTACTTTTTGCATCCTCAATAGATTTGATGGAACTTTTTGTATCACTATAAACCAAGTGATTTCACTGCACTGAATGAGGGTCTCGGCTCTCTGGTTCAGTGCAGAGCTCAGGACGGGGGAGATCTACTTGCTGGATGGATAGATCCCCATTGGGGGAAGCTAGTTAATGTTCTCAGACTTCCACAGCTTCTTAGTAAAAGGTAATTTTGGAGAAGAGAGACGTTCATAGGCTTCAAATATAAAGAAATGATAAATGTTTAAGGAGAGAGAAATGCTAACTGCCTAGACTTCATCATTATACATTGCATATATGTAGTTAATTATCACATTATATAGAGATATTTAGAATATATAGAATTACTATATGTCAATTGAAAATAAACATTTAAAAATAACGTGTGTTTTGGGGAAAGCTGTCTTTCCCCTACACTGTAGGTGAAGTGGCTGCCTTTTTGTGTGAAATGTCTCAGTAGAGATGTAGGGCCTTCTGTTGAATTTTTCAGCATCTTTTTCCTTAGGAACAAATAGGGATGATTATCTCTAAGAAAACACCAGTCACTTCTCACAGGGAGACATCTGAGAAAGCCCGTGGAAATCACAGGAAAGCATACTTACTCTGTGGAGCGGTATTGAGGTGCAGCTTCACTCCGAACTGCTTCGTCCACTAGAGTGTGGGCCTTGGAGTCATTTGGTGATCCTGGAGGAGAGGTAGGAACACAGGAAAGGCTGGAAAAGAGCAAATCTATCTCAGGGCGATGGTTTTGAAAATGAATCTTTGACTTTACAAATACAAAAAGACTAGAAATGACATACAGTTTGATTTCTCTTTCTTTTAAAATACTCTGTGTGCTTATTTTTGTGGTGCTGGGGATGGAACTCAGCCTTGTGCACGTTGAGAATGCACTCAACTATGGAGATGCAAACGCCCTAATTTGACTTCTTAATTAAGGCAATATTTAGTTTTATTGGCATCTCTCCAATAGTTTGATCTGCTTTCATCATCTTTCCCCCTGTAGCCAGTGTCACACAGCTACCTGACAGCTACGTGACTTAGTAAAATAAAGGAATACAATCACTATCTCTTATGGCAGCTATGTGGATCTACTGGGAACACATGTAAAACCCCCAGCCGAAGGCTGACTCTGCATGGTGATGTTTTCCTGCACTGAGAGAAAGGATAGACATCCTAAATTCCTGGGCATGTCCCCCCTCCAGGTATCTATCTTCCTGGGGAGAATGAGAGGTCTAAGGCAGATCATTTTGACACCTAGTTTTTGCACCTTTGTGAGCTGTGTGATTCAGTTTCTTCAGGGGACATGGTAGCGAAGGGTGGGCCTCCTCAGGCAGTGAGCAGAGGGGGATGGTTGTTTGTAGGTTCTCCTGAGACATTCTTAGGCATTATCTGTCTCTGTTGAGTCTCACATGGGAAAGGGGTGCTGGAGGTCTGATGTTGGCAGATAGAAGGTTTGAGATGGTGACAGCTTTTTTTGCAGGTTCATTTGTTCCTTTGGGGGCTGGGCTTGCAAGATGTGGAATGCATATAGCCTCTCATCAGATTCTCATTACATTCCTTTAACTTCTGCAAGCAAGTACCAGTTGGCTCATTTTATTTTCCACACAGGAAGAAACTGAGGCCAAAGAACTAAAAGAAACTTGCAGGTCACTTATCTCATTCATGGAGTTCATATGACCCCGAGCCCTGCATCCTTCCCACCACCTAAAGCTTCTTCCTTTCTTGGTACCTTCATTATTAAAACCTTTGGATATTCTTGGCTAACAATGGATGACATAAATAAACACATGATCATTTCCCCATATTTCCGCACAACTCCACTGCAGACGGCTGAGTCCTTTCTCTGATCACAGCATGAAAAGGCATTCCGCAGAGTGGAAAGAGCTACGGTGTTAATCTTCACCAAACAGTGCAAACTGGATTCGTGTGTGCAAGGGGCTGAGCTTCAAGGAAGATAGGTATCCTACAGCTGCTGTGAGGAGACCCCACCTGACAGTCAATTAGATTGCCTCTTGGGGCCTGAGTGGTGGCTTCTGCAGTGCTGAGGAGCAGTTATTTGACCCTGATCATCCAAGGTGAGCACCGTATGCTACTGACTCCTGCAGAGACAAAACTGAGGTTAAAAGTACATTATTTTGGGGCCAGGACTAGGATTCTGGACCTGAAGCCAAGGGCAAGGTGGGGACAGGGAAGGTGCTGCCCATCAGGTGGTGTGGAATTGTCCACGTATTTACTGAGCCAGAGAGGAGGATCTAAAGTAGAACCTGTATAGAATTTGGATGTGGGATATCTCCAAAGCTGTGTGTCTTGAAGGATTTCATCCCCAGCCTGTGGTGCTACTCATGGTGGTGCTATTCTGTGATAGGACTCGTATGAGTGGGGGTAAATAGAAGTTAGGTCACTGAGAGTGTGCTCTTAAAAGGGAGACTGAGCCTGTCATCTCTTCTTCTCTCTCTTTCTCTTTGCTTTCCAGCTGCCATGAAGTGAACAGTCCCTCTCTGCCTCACACTCTTGCCATGGTGTATTGCCTTGCCAAAGGCTTAAAACAACAGTGCCTAAGAAGCCACAGACTGAAATCTCTGACAGAATCTTTTCTTTATACAGTATCTCAGGTGTTTTGTCATGGTGACAAAAAGCTAACCAATGTACTCTGAGAGAAGGAAGAGATTAGAGGCAGTTCTTGTGTTGTGTCAGCCGAGACATTATAGTAGGTTGGACATTTGTGTCTTGAGGAAGGGAGGGGACTGGTGGCTATTTAATGAAGTAATTAATAATTCAGCAACCTATGATAATCTTTTGGGGGGAAAAGTGGTTCTTAAGGACAGGTTGGCTTTGGGGACCTTTTGTGCTCCTGAGCCCAAGCAGCCACCACTGTTTAGACTCTGATGTTAGGGGAATCAGGCCCCCTATAAAGTACCTAAAAATCCACAAAGGAGTAAGCCTTCATTTGTCAACCAGAATGGGAAAAAATATTTGTCTAAATCTCTGATATTTGAACTCAGATAGACTAAAGAATATGTTTTAAATGGAAGGGGGGGATAGAGAAAGAATGAAAGTTGAAATTGCTCAGTTGCTCAGAAAATTAACATGTTGACCTTCATAGATCTGTTTGGATGAATTGTTTATATAGAAAGAGTAGGTACATTTAATGAGATTAAGCAAATGCTCATGATTTATGGGAGGTGGTGGATGTGATGACACAATGACACATTCACTTTGGAGTTCAGGCAGCTACTGATCTGGTGTGTGACCCTGGCAATGTGGTCCCGGGGACCTCCCATCCTTTGCTGGGTGGGTGCACAGGAGTGACCACAGTGCCGGTTCCAGCTCCTTTCCCCACTCTTGGCTGCGTGATTCCTCACATCCCTAACTTCTGACCTCCGTGGGCTCCTGGTTCTAGTGGCTGTTAGCCCTCAGGAAAGCCTTGCTGGCTGACTGGGCCCAGTTTCCTGTGTTTCTTCATTTCAGTATCATGCTATCCTTTGGGATTCATGCTAGCCAGGCCCACCGCTGGAAGAAAGTTGACCACAGTTCCTTGCTTTTTTCGCTCCCTGTCTCCCTCCTTCCCTCCCTCTCTCCCTCCTTCCTTCCCTCTCTGCTCCCTCCCTCCCTCCTTTCCTTCCTTTCCCTTCCCATCCCTTCCCTTCCTCCTTCTTCCCATCCTTTCTTCCTTCCTTCCATGTAAAATAAAACTTTTGGACCAGATAGACTTCTCAATCCCTGCTTGCTCTATCTATCCTAACAGGTCTGATGAACGTGGCCACAAAGACTTCTAGTCATTTTCCCTCCCAGAAACCACTGAGGGTGACATGTCTTTGTTCTACATGCACTGTCCTTATAGCTTTTATGCTATGAAGATTGTTGGGATGGCTTCCTGGATAAAGATAAAAAGCAAGCAAATGACTGACGGAGCTGCGGAGGGAAAGCAGCAGGACAGAATACAGATACCCCAAGACCAACTTGACACCCACAGCTTGCACACTGGATCCAGGGCTGTTTGCTAAGTGGCTTTTCATCCTGTTTGCATCTCACTGTTCTCAGACAATTGCAACAGCTTCTGGGGCACCCTTGGCATCTGGTGTAAGGACTTGGAGAAGCTGGTTTTCAGCTGAATGCTGAGGTCTCCCTTTGACGAGGATGGGGCAGTTATTCCGGGAAGGTATTCATTTTCTATTGCTGCCACAACACATCACTATAAATTTAGCAGCTCCAAACAGCATACTGTATTTCCACACAGTTTTCCATGCCAGACAAAAGGCTCACATGGTCACAGGCTGTGTCTCTTTTTGGAGACTTAAGGGAGGATCCATATCCCTGTCAGTTTGCTGAATTAGGCTCCACAAGGTGGGAGAACTGAAGTCTCCATTTTCTTGCTGGCCTCAACTGGGGAGCTCCTTAGCTCCTTCCTAGAGACTTCGCTCTGGTCCTTGTACACCCAGAACCAGCAAAAAGTCCCCTTCTCATGCTGTCATCTCTGTGAGCTTCCTTCTGGAACCATCTTTACCCTTTTGGCTCATCTAGGAGTGGCTCCCTCCCTCTAAGGACTCCTGTGATTATACTGAGCCCACCAGATAATGTAGAATAATCTTCCCACCTCAGAATTCTTAACCATATATGCAAAGTCTCTTTTACTCATAGTCCTATAGATCAGAAAGAGGATATTCTTAGTGGGTCTGCTGTTCCCAGTCCAGTTAATCTCTGAGATTTTCTGACCCTTGCTGGATATTATACTGAAACAGGAAACTTTCCCAGGAGACTCAGCACTTGTGCAAGTGGAGAAACATAGAGCCCTAGGAACTGCAGTAAGCCCAGTGCCACGTGGTATTGAGGAAGGTAAGAGCTGCCTGCATCCATCACAGACATTTTGTGGTCAAGCCATCAGATGAATGGAGTATTTCAGGTTCACATAGGTTTGTGAAATGCAATTATGTAGACTAGCTCATAAAGTGTTTTTACAAGATCTGACACAAATGAACCAACCCAGCTTGTTTTTCCTGTTTGAGCTTTTCCAGGCATAGTCAGGTCCTTTCTGGAACTTCATGCTGCCAGCTCCCCCATACCCCTTCCAGCAGTGTAGGTGAGTTCTTCTTAGCTTCCAGCCTACAGGTAGAACATACCAAGGCAGTGCTGCTACGATCTGAACTCCTCTGCACTTGTGCTTCCTTCAACCTGCAATGCCCAACTCCTTCCTCTCTCTCAGCAGCCTAGCAATGCCTCCTGTGCAAACTTCTAGCCCTTCTCTGCTCAGAGTACATCTGAGGACAACACGTGGAGCTATGGGGAATGCAGAATCTCGGCCCCACCCTGGACCTGCTGAAGCCAAGTCTGCTTTTTAACACAATCCTAGGGATTCATGAGCACTTTAAAGTTTGTTTTTTTGTTTTTTTTGTTTTTTGAGACAGGGTCTCGCTTTGTGGTTCAGGCTGGCCCTGAGCTCAGCCTCAAACTCACATCACAATCCTCCTGCCTCTGCCTCCCAGGTGCTATGAGCACTTTAAAGTTTGAGGAGCCCTTGGCAGGGGCCTGCTGAGACAACTCCGCTCAGGTAATGATACCTTTCCTAATTGTCCTCAGTCCCGGGTAAATATTCTTCCTTCTGCTCCCCTTGTTTCCTATTTAGACTTCTTTTATAAGAAGATTATACAACTATATGCTGTGCACATCAGCTTTCCACTGCTATAACAAAAATACTTGATAGAATCCACCTAAAAAGAAGAAGATTTATTTGGGCTCATGGGTTTGGAGATTTCAATCCATAGTCACCCCCATTGGTTTTAGAACTGTGATAAGGCAGCATCTTATTCCAGGATACATGTTGTGGAGCAGGAAGCCGGGAGAGGAAAAGGAAGAGTCTATGCCCAATATACCCTCCAAGGGCACATCTCGAATGACTTAACATTTCCCCACGAGGCCTCACCTCTTAAAAAAAAAGTTCTACTACCTCCTAGCAGAACCATGGATTTGGGACCAAGACTTTAATATATGGAGGACACTTAAAATTCAAAGTATAGTGAATGTTAAAAGGTTTTTTCCTGTTTTCTAGAAATTTCAACAGATGCCTCAAAGGCAGAGAACAAAACAGTAGTTGCTGAGAAGGCCACGTCCACTCGGTGTGCTGTGCACTGTGCAGGACAAGCTCAGGAGATGTTCAAGTTCCCTGTCCAGCCTGTAAGTGGACAGGGCATTAGGTCAGGCCTTCTTGGAGACGGTGACTGAGAGCTTTCATGACAGAGGGAGCTTTCATGTCCTCACCTTGTAGATGTGGGGAGAGCTTCAGGTGGCTTCTCTTATATCTGAAAGTGTTTGGGGAAGTACGAAGGCTGAGCTGAGTGGGAGGCCTGCACTGGACTACAGTACAATGCTTCCACTGGCTGTGGGGATCAGGTACAGGTTGTAAGGCGAGGTGACTCTCAGAGCCTCCTCAGAAAGAACCCCACCCTAGGTGGCTGCTTTAGGGGCAAAGGGACCCAGCAGAGTTGGACCACTGGAAATCCAGAGGCCACAGGGCTACTGCAACACCTTCTCACAACTATATAGCCTGACCTCATCATGAGAATCATAGTTGGAACACAGTTGCCTAATTTCACAAGCAAAAAATACAGACATGCATGCATTTATATCTGATTTTAGATAAACAATGGATACATTTTTAGTATAAGTATATCTCATACAGTATTTGAAACACACTTATACTAAAAATTATTTATCAGGAACCTGAGCTTCAAATTTAGTTGTGCATTTTACACTTTATCTGGCAAACCAAAATCAGGGGTGTCACAGCAGAAATCCCTGTGGCTTCTCCAAGAGTTCACTGAAACACTCCAAAGGGAAGGCAGCTTTCTTTCTGTCTCATATATAACATCCAGGCTACCTACCTTTAGGGCAAGTAGCACTCACACTTTTAGCATTTCACCATGAATCAATTCCAGCATCACATCCCTGATCCCAGCAGCACAAACCCTAGATCCAGACCCCTCCCAGAAGGCCTATCAATGATCACATGAGGCTTTGGGTGTAGATAAAAGCCACAACAGGCAACATCCTTTAGGGCAAGATGGGCATCCTTTTTATTATTGATGTCCATATTTATGGTCAAATTGCTCAGACTATAAATTTTTTTCATTATATTCATATGCTTTTCTCTTCATTAAACTGAATTATTTACAATATTTATTCTTTAAATTTTTACTTATTGTTAATTTTAGTAGTACATGTTTGCACTATATAATGAATATTAGTGGGAAGCTGGTACATGTCATATTAATCATCTTGACTTTTTTCTTCCTCCCCCTTGCCTCCATCTCTATATTGTCTTTGCATTTACAAAATGTCTAACTCCCTGTTTATTATTGTCTATCTATTGTTTTGCTCTTTAATTTTTTTATA
Source organism: Petromus typicus (assembly GCA_004026965.1). Taxonomy (NCBI): domain Eukaryota; kingdom Metazoa; phylum Chordata; class Mammalia; order Rodentia; family Petromuridae; genus Petromus; species Petromus typicus. Next base: position 19,558 of record PVIR01021381.1, read on the forward strand.
CTTTGGATTTCTCATGAAAGAAAACTTTAAGTTTGTGTGTCTGATTTATTTTACTTGACATAATCTCAAGGCATATCCATTTTCCTATAAATGACTCAAATATATACCCTTCTGTATAGCAGAGCAGTACTCCACTGTGTATAAGTACTACAATTTTATTCATTCATGTGTTAGTGGATATATACACCATTTCAAAGATTTAGCCTTCACATTACACGTTATGCTGCTGTGAACCTACGTAGACATGTACCAATGTAATATGATGTCCTTAACTCTCTTGAGGAGATCCCTAGAAGGGGATTTCTGGGTTGAATGGAATTTCTAGTTTTAGGTTTTTTTTAGGAATCCTGACTACCAGAGTGGTTATACTAGTTTATACTCCATCAACAATGTAGGAGGGTTTGTTTTTGCCCTACTGCCTTACCAAAATTTGTAGTTTTTAAATTTCTTGATGATAGCCATTCTTTCTGGAGTAAGATGGAATCTTAGTGTTGTTTTAATTTGCATTTCTCTAATGGCCAGAGAGATGTTGAACATCTTTTCGTGTATTTATTGGATGTTTGTAATTTTACAGAGAAGGTATCAATTTATTTTAGTTGTCCATTTTTGATTGGGTCTTTCATGTCAGCAGTCTAATATTTTGATTTTTTATATAGTTATGTATATATTTTATATATATTTAAATATAAAGTTTTATACATTAGTGCTTTAAGGATATCTCTTCCTATTAATGAAGTGCTGCTTCAGACACCATCTGATTCTTTCTTCTCTTGTCATTTTCACTCTTCATAATTTCTTCGTTGTCATTGTTCTTTTTCTCAATCTCATTCTTTCATTCATGAGATTTTTGTCAGCTTCTGTTAAAACAGAAGGCAGTTCTGATCTTCTGAAATCATTTATAGCTTTTTATCTCTGTTTTTCTCTGAGGCTTTCACTAGGACTGCTTCCTGCTTACCACATTTGAATTTTGTATAATAAATAATTTTGAAATAAAAACATTAGGAGTAGTGTATTGAGTTTCATACTGCACAATCAAGCTACTCTTTCACTCTTTTGCTGTACAGACTCATTAGTCAGTGTGTGCAGGGGTTTCATTACCCTGCGATACTTTTTTTCCTATTTATTTTTTCATTCTGAGTCTGTGATGATTTATGCAGTTTCCCCAAGGACCACTAAATTTCCTCAGAACAGGTGGATCAGATGCTTTATGGGTCATCTGGTAAGTTGGAACCATCGCCTGTGGAACATCACATGCGCAGTCTCTATGCAGAGTCAGGGAGACAAGCTAGGTTAAATGAATAAGCAATCAATCTCCAAACCAAATCTTACTTTGAATTGATGGAACTTTTTGTATTATAGTCCTTAATCCCTCTTAAATATATATATATATATATATATATATATATATATATATATATATAGTTATACTTTGATGTAGTAATTTAACTTTGAGCTATTAATTTAAGGAGATCCTCCTAAAGATGAAAAAATGTATTAGACCCAAAAATGTTAATACTAAAGTTCTTAAATTTTTGCTTTTTCTTCTCTTTTCCCTCATTCCTCTCTCTTATTCCTTCCTTCTTTTCCTTTCCCTTTTCTTTTTCTTTCCTCTCTCTCTGGCTCTCTCTCTGGAATAAGGTACTTTATAATAAATTATTACCTAAGCCAGAAATATCAGCTGTTGATATTAGTACCATCAGGATATTTATAAAAAGTTTGTTATAGGTACAAAATTATTCTTAAATAATGTTAAATAAAACAAAAGCAAGATACAAAATTATAATTCATTTCAATCTTTATTAATTCCTATGTTCAGAAAAATCCTCGAATATACATAATTTTAAAATGTACATTGTAGGGTTAGGGGTGTAGCTCAATGGTAGAGTCCTGGCTTCAAGACCCCAGGTTTGATTCCCTACCTCACACACACACACAAAATGTATGTTCTTCTGTACATGTATACACTATACATCATGAACTTCCTCCCATGCCAATATGGACAAGTCTGTCACATTATTTAATGTTTGCATGGCATTTCATGTACACATGGACCAACAATTAACTGAACTCTTCTTGTAAAACATTAAAATAGCTTCCAGACTTTTCCTATTTTAAGTGCACTGTAATGAATGATCTTTCACATTAATGTTTAGCCAGTTCTCCAAGTATTTCCTCAGGATAAGTTCCTAGAAGAGGAATTGCTGGTCAAAAGCATTTTTAGAGTTTTGCAATTTATTTC
>PVIR01021382.1:0-29484 GCA_004026965.1 Petromus typicus
TTTTTTAGAGTGCTGTAGTTTTCATAGTAGAGATCTTTGTTGATTCCTAGGTATATCGTTCTTCGGGATACTATTGTAAAAGAAATTATTTCCTCAATTTCTTCGTGAGTCTGTTGTTCGTATTTGAGAAGGCTGTTGATTTTGGGGGCATTGATCTTGTATCCAGCTACTCTATTGAATCTGGTTAAGTCTAGCAGTCTTTTGGTAGAGTTTTTGGTGTCTTCTATGTAGAGTATTATGTTATTTGCAAATAATGACAATTTAACTTCTTTTCCTTCTTTATTCTTTTCATTTCTTGGTCTTTTCTGATCGATGTCGCTAATGTTTCCAGAATTATACTGAACAGAAGTGGTGATACTGGATATCCTTGTTTTGTTTCTGATTTTATGGTGAAAGATTTCAATTTTGGACTGTTTAATGTGATGCTGGCTGTTGGTTTTTCATAGATGGCTTTACTCAGGTTGAGATAAAGACTATGTATCCCAATTTTCTATAGGGTTATCTACTTGATTCTTCTCTTTCATTCAGTAATGAGGTTTACAGATAGCTCGTGACTGTGATTCTCACTGGGCTGCTTTCCCTGCCATGTTGTAGAATTACAGAATTAGACAGTGTGTGTTGAGTGTGTCATTTTCAAGGGGCCTATTATAGCAAGCAGTAAATGATGGATAATTTAAGACCGGCTGTGGCCATAGCTTTTAGCTAATAGGATCAAAGTGGAGTCTTACTGTAAATCCACTGTACGAGCCCAGATGACATCACTGAAGGGAAGGCTGTCCGGAAACAAGTGGATTGCTGTCACTGTGATGAGATCCAAGTGAGTCTCTTGGCTACATCTGCTCACTTCTGTGGAGCAGGGTGTGTTTTCCACTCTCCTACCTTTCGTTCTGTCTTTGTCCTTAGTGAGGTTTTGAAGATGTTGCCGATCTTCCTGTATAGACAGGTCATCCTGGATGCTCCAGTCTGCTGTCTTACCATGGAATGGATTTTTTTTTTTTGTACTGGGATTGAACTCAACACTTTCACTCTGAGCTATATTCTAAGCCCTTTATTATATTTTGGAAACAGTCTCTCTATACAGTTTAGGCTGGCCTCTCACTCATGGCGATCCTCCTACCTCTGGCTCCTAAGTGCTGGGATCATAGGTGTTGTTTTTTATTTTGAGATGTGGTCTCACTGAGTTGCCCAGGCTCAGCTTGAATTTGTGATCCTTTTGCCTTAGCCTAGGATTGTAGGTGTGTACCACTGTGCCGGCTCAGAGCATCTATTTTTAAGAAGTCCATAATCTTAACTCTTCTGGAAGTGGCTAGGAGCCATTCTGTGCTACTTGCTCCCAGAACGAGTGCTGTGGGTCTTTTCCTTGGGATACAGTGGCTTCAGAAGTTGCCGAGTCTGTCTTAGTGTTCCCCTTTCTTTCAGGTGTTGAGCCAGTGCAGGTCCAGGAGACTGTGGAAAATCACCTGAAGAGTTTATTGATCAAACATTTTGATCCTCGCAAAGCAGATTCTATTTTTACAGAAGAAGGCGAGGTGAGAACCTGTCCGCATGCGCAGCTGTGTGTGGCATGGTGTAGAAGTGCTGAGAAGTGGGTACTGTGGTCCAAACTGCCCTCCCCATCATACTGAGCCCAAGACAGGTGCAGCCCCTGTCACCTGACTCACAGATTAGAGTGTGTAGCCCTGGGAAAGGGTAGATGCTGTAGGACCTCAAGAAGCAAATACCAAGACAGCATTGGAGCAGTCCTTTGCGGAATGTGGAGGATGCGGGGAAGCCAGGGTGCACACCTGACCCTGCAGGCTCAGGAGGACAGAAGGGAGATTGGTAGGAAGAGAGGCAGGCTGTGGGCATCTTTCAGGGGCTTCCAGCAGCGCCAGCGAGCCCTCTGAGCCCTGGTCACCTGTGTCTCCTAGGACAGGGCTGCTTTAGGAGTCTCACTGTGCCCAGCAGGGCCTGGGAGTAGCCCCAGGGACAGGATGGCATTGCCCCTTCTGTCAGTCACACTGTCAGAGTGCCTGGAGCGGTGGTGGTGAACCTATGGCACGGCTGCTGCCATAGGCCATTACCGTTGAAAGCTCTCTAAGGTTCGCTGTCCCTGGCCTAGACACACATTTTCATGGCCACCTGTGCAGTTTAAATACCTCTTCTCTCCTGCCAGCGACACCCAGCTGATGGACTGAGTTACTTGTGCATGTGAGGCAGCACCGCTGTGCATACACTTCCGTGGGACTTCTGTCTCCCGGAAATGCCCTTCCACACTCTCTCCCACTGAGTTGGAGCTCGCAGAAGCTGGGGCTGGGGTCTGCGGGCTCCTCCTGCCCCTCAGCTAACTGTGGCGTGACCAGCCCCAGGTCTGCTTCCTCCACAGCCGGACGCCCCCGGGGCTCTTCCCGCCGAGCGTCCTGTGATTGTTTGTGCAGTGCGGTCTTCATGCAGGCTGCAGCCAGGCCTCTCACCTTGCTGTTGTGTGTTTGTTGGCAGACCCCAGCTTGGCTTGAACAGATGATTGCACACACCACTTGGAGAGATCTGTTTTACAAACTGGCTGAAGCTCATCCAGACTGTTTGATGCTTAACTTTACAGTTAAGGTAGGAAGAACCCTAGCGGCAGAGGAAAAAATAAAAATGTGTATGGACATTTTTGATTATCTGGTGGTCTGTTTCCTTTGACAAATCGTATGTGCTTTTCTGGTAAAGGTCTTCATCCCTTCACTGCAGTAAGCTTTACATTGAAAAAGGGAAGCATAGAATTTGTATGGGTTTTTAGGTAAGCACTGAGTCTGTTTTAGTTTTTAATGCTTTTTTAAATGGGTTTTTTTGAGCCAGAGTCTCACTTTGTAGTTAAGGCTAGCTTCGAACTCCCAGTGGTCCTACTGCCTCAGGCTCCCAAGTTCTAAGATTACAGGCGTGTGCCACCTCTCCTATCTTTGCTTTAGGGTTTAACAGGGGCATATTTGGAATGTGGAAGTATTCTGAGGATCCTGTGAGCGCGCCTGCTCCTCCTGCTTTCTCTTACACAGAGACCTGCGTAGGTTGTGACTTTGAGTCATGACCTAGATGGTGCCAAAGCAGGAAGCAAGAAGGCTAGGGTCCTGAGCCCAGGGCTTACATGTCCTACTCACTGTGGCCAGTGACACCCATCCTGCTCTGAAAGGTGAGGTGACTGGGGTTTGACACTCGCCTTGTTTTGTGCGGCAGCTGATTTCCGATGCAGGGTACCAAGGGGAGATCACCAGCGTGTCCACTGCTTGTCAGCAGTTGGAAGTGTTCTCTAGAGTGCTTCGAACCTCTCTTGCCACAATCTTGGATGGTGGAGAAGAAAACCTTGAAAAAAATCTTCCTGAGTTTGCTGTAAGTTGTTTACTTGTAGATCTGGGGTTAAGCCACTATGGGGCTTTGGGTATTAGCATGAAAAGCCCGCTCAGCACCTCTACCTTTTAGTGCTGTGAGACCCCACACCCTGTTTCCCTGTAACCTTCCAGAAGATGGTGTGCCACGGGGAGCACACGTACCTGTTTGCCCAGGCCATGATGTCCGTGCTGGCACAGGAGGAGCAGGGTGGCTCCGCGGTCCGCAGGGTCGCGCAGGAGGTGCAGCGCTTCGCCCAGGAGAAGTGAGGCCATGCTTGTGCTTGCTGCCATCCCTGTGAAGCCCCAGATCCCTAGTCCCGTCTGGGCTTCTGGCCCGTGCTGTGCTGAATCTATGTAGATTCATATTTTACAGAGCTGGAAGTCATGGTAGTTTTTAATTCATGTGGAGAAATTGCCTTTCAGACTCTTGCTTGGCTGACTGTTTTAAAGTACTTGATTATCTTTAATTCATTGTATGCATGACCTGTACTTTTCTATGTTGGGATCATCCCTGGCAAGTAACTAGAATTTCAAAGTAGTCTCTCATTGATCTGATTGTTACACTGTGGTCTGTATCTTGTAGAGCAGTATCCCTTAATAACTTTATTTCCTTCTACTAATAGAGTCTTATTAAGATGTTTAGAATGTGTGTAATTTCCTTTATCAAATTTGCAAGCTGTATTGGAATAATTTTTTCCCGTTTGCACTAAATGTTGTTTTCATGGGTCATTTAGTTAATAAACCAGTGAAGGACAGAAATATGAAAAAAGATCCCAACAGTTTAAGGCATTAAATAGTAGAAAAGAAAGAGAAAGAAACAGAAAAGAGAAAATTGGCTTGTGAGTGACAGGCTCTGTGGTTTTTCCATCAAGAGGCCATGACGCCAGTCAGATCACACTGGCCTTGGGCACAGCTGCCTCCTACCCCCGAGCCTGCCAAGCCCTTGGGGCCATGCTGTCCAAAGGAGCCCTGAACCCCGCAGACATCACAGTCCTGTTCAAGATGTTCACGAGCATGGACCCTCCTCCTGTGGAACTCGTAAGTGACCTCTTGTTTTAATAGTATGGGATATTCCCAGTGCTGATTGGCAGGGTGGCTTTGGAACATCTCTCCATTCGCCTGATTCTCTTAAGACAGCGAATGCAAATCCCTGTTGAAATGGAAATGTTTCCATTGTTTTCTTGGCTGATAGTGCCCACCAGCACTGCCCCCACTTCCCAGAGTTCCACAGGGTGAATGCCAGCGTGCATGTTCACCCTCCTGCAGCCCCTTCTGGTATGTACTTCCCAGATCCGGGTTCCGGCCTTCCTGGACCTGTTCATGCAATCTCTCTTCAAACCAGGCGCCCGGATCAACCAGGACCATAAACACAAGTACATCCACATCTTGGCTTATGCAGCAAGTGTGGTTGAGACATGGAAGAAGGTACTGTCAGCTCTTGGGGACTTTGAGGAGCCAAGTGTCCTCTGCTGTGGTATTACTGGGGAATTTTGAGCCTGCGTAGACTTAGGCATGGTCTCTTCTTTTACTGCTTAGGATAGTGGCAGTGCCTGACTGCAGGGCAATGGCACATCAGGATTTACCACCTTGTATATGTGTTTTCAGAACAAGCGGGTGAGCATCAATAAAGATGAGCTGAAGTCAACATCAAAAGCTGTGGAAACCGTTCACAATTTGTGTTGCAATGAGAACAAAGGGGCCTCTGAACTTGTTGCAGAACTGAGCACACTTTATCAGTGTATTAGGTGAGCAGTGGAACCGCTTCCCAAACTGAATCCTCAGAACAGGTGGTTTCGGTTTTTATAAAACAAGCTCACATACAGAAGCTTTTGAGATACTTATGTGTTGTGTTTATTTTTTTTTTCCTTAAAGCGTATTTAAAGAACTTGAAATAGATTTAGCCACATGAGTAATTTTTGGGTATATACTAGGCAGAAATGTGTTCAGTAGGTCTTCACAGAATAGACTTAGTAAAAAAAAAAAAAGCACTCAGAGTTACAAAAACTGCTTTCGAGAGAGGACCCATCTGTCGTAAAAGTTAAAGCAGCAAAGCCTTGCTTACATAGAATGTTTTCATGATGATGCCAGTTATGGAACTGTATATTCTAGAAATAGTGCAGCTCTAAGCAGGTTAGTCTTTATTCTACTTATTTGTACTGGAGACCAAGGAGATGCTTGCTAAGTGAGCCCAGTGCCCCCAGACCCAGAGTGACCCCCGAACAGTCTTCCCCTTCAGTTAGAAAATAATTTGCAGAAACAGAGGCTCGAATCTGCTGTTCACTTATACTTTTGAGAGCTGCTGCCCTCATGAAGCCGTCGCCTTGGAAGCAGCTCCTGGCAGCACACACCAAAGGGCACTGATGGGTATTCTGAGTCTGTTCTTAAACTTTCTAACCCTAGTGCTCATGCAGTATTTGGGCAGCTTTTTCTTGCTCTCGGTTTCAAGGAGACATCCCACCTGATTACTTGTAGGTTTCCAGTGGTAGCGATGGGTGTGCTGAAGTGGGTGGATTGGACCGTGTCAGAGCCCAGGTACTTCCAGCTGCAGACTGACCACACTCCGGTGCACCTGGCATTGCTGGATGAGGTACGGGACTGGAAAGGCCACTTGTGTTGGACACGGACCGTGCGTGTTGTTACTTCTCTTGACTCATCCTCAGCAGTGACCCGGCCTTGGCAGCTGGGACAATGACAGTCGTTCTCTGTGTTCTGAGAGGGAGCCTGGAGACCTGACCAAACCCCTCAGCAAGGTCCTCTTTGGCCTGTTTGTAGATCAGCACCTGCCACCAGCTCCTGCACCCCCAGGTTCTGCAGCTGCTTGTTAAGCTCTTTGAGACTGAGCACTCCCAGCTGGACGTAATGGAGCAGGTGAGCAGCACCTTGGGGTTCGCTGGGGCAGAGAGAGCCCCCTGTTCTGACCAACCACTCTGCCCCTGCTCTTCTACAGCTTGAGCTGAAGAAGACTCTGCTGGACAGGATGGTTCACCTGCTGAGTCGAGGTTATGTACTTCCTGTTGTCAGTTACATCCGAAAGTGTCTGGAGAAGCTGGACACTGACATTTCACTCATTCGCTATTTTGTCACTGAGGTCAGCAATGCGCCGTTGGTTTCGTGTTTCATACTCCTTACACTAGCAGTGCCCTTTTTGACTTAATTTAGTTCATTTTGTGCCTGACTGTGAGATCTGTGCTTCTGGTAAATCATGGAGATGACAATGACCGCAATTTTGCTGGGTACCTCCTACCTACAGGGACTATAATATGCTTCCCCACATTATTACCTTGGTGCCTCAGTGTCGGGGACTGAGGTGTCACCAGGGAAGCCGGGGGAGGGGGCTGTCTGCAGCCGGACTGTCTTTCCACCCCTTGGTGTGGTGTTCCACGCTGGCTGTGCAGTGACCCGCTCTCCCCCACGTAGGTGCTGGATGTCATCGCTCCTCCATACACCTCTGACTTTGTGCAGCTCTTCCTCCCCATCTTGGAAAACGATAGCATTGCAGGCACCATCAAAACAGAAGGTGAACATGACCCGGTGACAGAATTTATTGGTAAGGCCTATGTCAGCGTCCCTTTGTTGCCGTGGAACATGTCATGTTTCCCCACCTATTTCTAGCTCTGTGACGGTGTCTCTCACTGCAGCTCACTGCAAGTCCAACTTCATCATGGTGAACTGAGTCAGAACATGCTCCAGGGCTACAGCCTGGCGGTGGAGAACCCTTTCCGGAAGCTGCTGCTGAAGAGGTTCAGTCCAAGCCTGGGCCGTGGGGTCTGCTGGGAGGGATGGATAGTATTTTTAAGAGGAAAACCTTAGCAGTGTAAGCGAGGACCTACTATTGTAGACAGTCCCCTTCTCTGTTGTCAACCTGTTACACGTCCCGAGGTCTTTGTGCAGTGTTCATCTCCCTCAGCACAAGAATGAGGTTCCCGCCACCTTGGAATGAATTCAGTTAGATGTGATGCTTTGCTAGGCTACTTTCAAGTTAGACTTGTTTCCTCAGAAGAAGCAAACTGGCTGGTTGATGTTTTGGGTTTTTTTGTGATTGTCTAATTTGCTAAGAACGTGAAATAAATTTTTAAGAAGCCTTTCTGCTGGGTGGAAGGCATAGGTCCTAATGTCATGTTGTTCTCATTGTAAATAAGACACATGCAAGCTCAAGTCTTTGGGTGAAGCCAGGTAGTTTATTCATTGCTTGGGCAGTCTGAAGTTGCCACCTCCCTTCCCCTACAGATTCTGAAGTGACAGAAGAACCGGAGATAGTCTGAACCTCTTAAATGCCATTTGATAGACCATGGTTGCTAATAGGAAATACCAAGAAAATTGAGGCCACCTGCTTCCTGACTCCAGGGTCAGTCTTCACCAGGGGCTGATGCTGCTGTGTGGAGGAGGGGCTGTTCTGTCTTTACTGTCACATGTTCTCTCAGGATGCTCTCTGAGCCGGAATGAGCTGGCTGCCGGGCATTCAGTGCTGGGACTGGTGTCAGTCCTGCTCACCAGCCTGCTGCGCACGCCATAGGATTCATGATCTCACATCTAGAAAAGTGCGTCCACATGCATCCACGCTAGACGATAGGGTCCCCAAATGAACAGCTCTCCTCGATGGCCAGGTTGTAGCTGGCACCCTTCCCGTCCTTGTAGGTGCTGGTCACTATCCGCATCCAGCCCTTCTCGCCCTGCACGAAGGAAAGTCAGCATCAGCTCCAACCCTGCTCTCCAGGCCTTGCCCTCAGCCTGGGCCCCCTAGCTCAGCCGTGCAGGACACGGGGGTGGCCACCGTGCACAGCTACGTTACCTTGCCCCTGGCTCCTGTTTGGAAATACCCTCTGTGAGGTCTTTCAGCTGGTGAATATGTAACACAGAGCCCTCTGTCCCAACAGCTAGTTGCTGTAGGAAAACATGTTGACTGCCCACTTATCTACCTGCTCATGCCCACATCTGGAGATCTTTACACATTTCATCACTTTGGCATTTCCCACTTTTCCTCATTTCTGTGTTTTAACTATTAATGGCTGGCTCATACTAGTTCTAGAAATCAGAGCTATGGCATTTACTTCTGGATTTTTGACCAAATGAATGTCACTTAGGACACTCCAAAACCATGGGAGAAGGCCTGCAGCCCTGGGCTCAGTGGAGTAAGCATAGCTCTGCTTGCTTGCAGTGGGGCTGCAGGAGAACTGGCAGATAGCAGCTGGGAGACAGGGCTGCTGCCCAGCAGGCCCCAATGCCCAGGGTGTTGACAGCTACACGAGGCAGAGGTTGACCTGGCCTCTGCTGTCTCTCCTGCTGCTGGAGATGAGAAGTGGCCAGCAAGAAGCTGGTAGCTGCAGTTCTTGGCTGAGGGAAGTACAGATTCTTAGTCTATCTGGAGAGAGAAGGTCTTACCCAAGGTTCACCCCATGAGTTCCGGACAATCCAGTACTCGGTCCCGTCACTGCTGACACCCCATCCAGTCACAGAAATGACATGGTTGATGAAGGGGTCCTCGTGGTATTCAGCATAGATGCCTCCAGTGTAGTTCACCATCTTCTCTGTTGCCATTATACCACAGCTGTGAACAAGCAAGCGAGCCCTCTTTACCCGAAGGGGGCCGGGGTGTCAGTTCAACACTACACGTGCTTGGCTGGACTCATGTTGTGGCCAAAGTACTCACTCCAACGGGGGATGCTCATCTGTTCCCAACAGTGCCACAGAGGCAGATCAGTTACTAGCTGAGGTTCACCTCTGAGAAGCTGGAAGTTCCAAACTGGCCAGAAGTAATGTGGTGAAAAGCACACACAGTTCCCCACATGCGCGCCAGCACGGCCTCACCCGGTGGGACTCCACAGTGGGTGGGAACTTCTCACCTGATGGGACCATTTTTGTAGATCTCGGCCATCATCTTCTCTCTCCCTGAGAGGGAGCCGTAGTCGCCGACTCTCCAGAGGGTGTAGTTCTGGATGGTGTGGCACTCCTTGAATTCCGTGCAGGTCCCACACTGGTTGAACTTATTGCACTCTAGAGAGGGCAGGAGGCCAGCATGACACTCTCCCCTCACCGGCTTACAGAGCACACCCAACCTCTTCACTTTTCCAGTTCATTAGCTAATAGCATCAACTTGCTATCAGGTGCTGTCTAATCATACCCCTCTGTCGGCTACAAGGGAGTCGGGAAAAGCCTTCCAGGTTGAGAAAGGAAAGAACAAACATTAAGTAGCACACAGTAGGCACTCTGAAGTTCCTTTTTGTCTTTCCTTTATATGCTGGGTGAAGGATCTCTTCAGAATACACAGTAGCTGACAACTATAAATCCTTAAAACTTAGTAAGATGATTTTATTGCTGGCTTGTGAATAGGTGAATACATTGGATTTTAAAAAATACTTGTACTTTGTTATTTTGAGAGGAAAAATGGAATGGAGGAGAAAGAAATGAAGGCAGTAGGAAGGAAAAAAAAAAAAAGAGAGAAAAGGCATAGCCTTCATTTTGCCTGACACTGTTCAATGGCTGTGTTCTCGACCTTGGAATATTCTCCCTGTCCAGCCTGTCTTGGCCATAGGATGTGCTTTCCCTGTTTTGCAGTTAGTTCTGTTATAGTTACATATCTGTCCAGGTCTTCCCTCAGGATAGTAGAGCCCTTGAGGATTAAATTTTTGGATTAAGTTGTCCTTTAGTCACCAAAAGCCCAGAGCCTAGCACAACTGGATGACAACAGATCTGTGGCTACGTTTGCAAATACACAAATATCAGGTAGGATTTTATTGCAAACAAGTTTTCTAATGAGCTCTATTCACCTATCAGGTTAGGTGGGATCAGAAGGCCCTGGCTTTGATTGGACGACACCAGCTTGGGAATCAAGTGAACATGTAATTCCACATGTCAGTCTGCAGCCTTCTCTACTTGCCTCCATCTGTCCTTCCTCGGGCAGTGGTGGGAAACCTGTGACACGTGTGAGGCTGTGAGCTGTTTTTAGCACTGAAAGCTCGAAATGGTTCGCCATTACTGCTCTGAGGTTTCTGGGTTTCTTCAGCCACCAAAAACACTTAACCAGCTGTCTAGAAAATCATTCCCAGCTGTGCAGTAACACCCCGAAGGCAAGGTGGATAAACCCACATACGTGGGCAGTGGTGGCCGGTCCCCATGCCTCCTTTCCCACTCCTGAGTTTTCCAGAGCTCCTTGTCTGGTATGAGGGAGATGAGTGACTTAGAGCTGCCATCTGTGGATTTGGGTCTGGCTTTTCCAGGGTAACAGCCTAGAAGGTCTGTGCAACTACAGGGACTCCAGGCCATCCCTTTCCGGCCCAGGATCCCTGGGGCAGGGACCCGGCCAATGCTGTGCTCTAGCTGGGTCTGCTGGCTTCCTATTCCCTCACCTGCTCTCTGCACTCTGCTCCTGGAAAAAAAACCCTACCCTCCATAATGCCGTGTGCACCCTACAAAGAGCCCATAAGACCACCAAGAACCCAAATGTCAGAACCCACACACCACATCGGGCCAACCAGAAGGCTGCACTTGGACTGGTCTTTCCCAGTGTTGGAGGCCTGCAGAGAGAAAATGCCCTAGAGACTGCTCCATGTCAGCCTTTGCTTTTGAGTTTCAAAGGTCCATGGGCTGCAGATTTGTGCTCCCAGGCCCATCACATTCAAGGTGGCCTGGGGCAAGGCTAGGGCCAGGTCTCAGGGGTCACGCCCTGGGGCCTTCATTCTCTGCCCTGCCCTCTCCTGTGCTCCAGCCATGGGGTAAGGCACAGGGCTGGGGATGGCCCGGGCTCATGGCTGCGCCGTCCTTGGAAGAGGAAGTGAAGGATGGAAAGAGACATCCACAGGATCTACCTTGGTCCTTCGCCTGGTAGTTGTTGCAGGTCTCGTCGGGGATGCCGTGCTCTTGGGCGTATTTCCACACCAGCAGGTCACTGCCTCCCTCACAGGAGCCTGCGTTGCCACAATCAATGACGTTTTGCACAGACAGCAGGGTAGAAGGCCACGCACCCTTCCTCTTGATGTTGATGCGATCTGTGATGGTCAGCACCCCGGTCAGCGCCACCTCATCAGGGCACACACCCCTCCTCCGCTAGTGGGATGGGCTCCCAAGGCCAGCCACAGGTTCCTGCTCCAGCCTCCAGCTTGCGGCCCTGGGCCAGCCTTCTGCTACAAGGACTTCGGCCAATAGCGAGCCTGAGGCTGAGGCCTGTACCACCTGGCTACAAGGGCCATGACACAGGGCCAGGTCAGTGGGTGCCCAAGAAACACTGCTGAGATGGGCTGAGGCAGGCACCTCTGTGAGCAGGGCAGCACAGAGAGTGCATGGTGAGGGCCGGATGCCCTTCCGGGATCTGGGGAGCCCAGAGGGAACCAGCCCCTGAACACAATGAGGTACACAGGCCAGATGTCCCAGTAGAGGGGCAGACATGGCAGCTACCAGAGGCCAACGCAACTACTTCTTCCTAGAAAGGGACCCAGGCCTGCTTGCCAGTCCTAGTCAATCCAGGACCATGCTGCTTTCCTCTTTCTGGGACAATGTCACAAAACATCCACCCATCCAGCCTCCGACCCAGGCCTCATGGCCTGCTGTACCCCTTTTTCTTCCCGTTATCTCCAAGCTGGTGCAGCCTCTCCCAGGCTGTGTCCCTCTTGTGTCCTTTCTGTAGGCCCCACCCTGGAACCACCTCCCCAGCCACCTCCCAACTCTCACTCATCCTGGTCCTGCTTTTGCAACTCTGTCCACCCAACCAGCTCAGGACCTCTGGATCCGACCACTCCTCATGACCTTGCTGGGCATGCTGCTGACAAGCTCAAAAGCAGACCTCATCTTGCCACTACCTAGTCCAAGTTCCTGTGCCCAGCCACCCATAGCACATCTTCCTTCTGTGTTGGTATCAGCACACACTCAGCCTGTCCTGGAACACAGCCTGGGGTTCCCAGTTCTCCCCCTGCCCCAGACTCAAGGGAAGACGGGTTCCCACCCACCACCTGCACATCTCCCTGCACACTACCTATCTACCTCGCTTTCAAGGCCCCTGTCTATTCGCCATCCCCATCTGCCCTGATGGTCAGCAGAGTGGCTGCCTCAGCCTTCTGGGGCACCTCCTGCCTGGGCCATCTCAGCCGGGCTCAGCCCTGGCAGGCTCGTCTGTCTGCTCACTGACACCCTCCCATAGTCACAGTGCCATGGCCAGGGACCGCACCTGGATGGCCAGTTTCAGGCCTGGCCTCTCCACCAGGCACCTCCATGGGTATCCAGGCAGTCCCAGCTGGGCCTGTGGTGAAGCCAGGCTTCTTCCCATGGCCAGGCACTTCTACCCTCCACATCTTCCGGGTTTATCAGATTTTTTTTCTTTTTCTTTCACTCTGAACTCAGTGCAACATACATGCTAAACTATATCAACAGCCCACTGTTTAAAAAAAAAAAAAAAATTCAAGAGAGGGTTTTGCTAAGTGGCCCAGGCTGACCTCAACCTTGCGACCCTCCTGCCTCAGTCACCAGAGTGGAAAGACATGTATGACCAATAGTTCTGTTCACACTGCTGTGTGCTGAGCACTGGGTTCACAGCGGAGAAAGCAAAACTCTACCTCGCAGCGCTCACAGGGGACTTCTGACAGAATGCTGTTTGTTAGGGGCTGTGTCTAGATGTCCCTCTAAAGCCTCATGTGGTCACAGGCTATTTTGGAGGTGGCTGAATCTGGGGTGTGTGAATAATTCATGGGGGGGCTAGGCCTGAGGGAGCTAGGTTTCTAAGCAGTCTGAATAAGAGGAAAGAGGCAGAAAGATGCTCTTCAAGACTCTTGTTGCTTCTGCCATCTTTATCCTCCATGAACTATTGTTGCCCCACTACCACCTTGCCTTAGAGCCACACAATTGTGGACTGAACCCTCTACAAACTGTAAGCCAATTAAACCTTTTCCTCTTTTAACTTTGCACAGCAGGTATTTTATCTCACGGATGAGAAAAAAGTAACCAATGCACCTTTGGAATGGGACAAAACCAGTGGAATAGGACAAAGTATGAAGGGCTCTGAAGGGCCATCCTGGGGAGAGAAGTCAGATAGCAAGCTCTTTTAACCAGGCTGTTGAAGGGGACGTTCATCCAAGAAAGGAGAGGGAGCCATGAGGGTTGGGAGAGGGGGCACTTGGATAAGAAGGAGCCCCTAGGATCTGCCCTGGGAGTGAGCAGGGTGAAGGGAGGAGCTGGACTCTGCTGGTCTGGTCAGTCATACGAGGTTTTCACCTTTGATCTGAGCAAAATTATGAGAACTTCAAGTCAAAGGACATGTTCTGACTGGATGCCCAGGCACCTTCTGGCCATCTGAAACTTCGACAGGAGTGGGCAAGTGAAGGGCAGCTATGCATCCTCCTGAAGACAGAGCCCGGGTGTTGGGCCAGTGGTGGTAGGGACACAGACCAGAGAACCTTCTATCCAGATGACAGGAAAGGCTAGGTGGGTAAAAGCGGTGCACAGAATGAGCCACTCAGGCCACACGCTCCTGGTTAGGGTGGCAGGGACCCAAGCAAGAGGGCAGGGCAGCTGGACGGAGAGTCTGGAGAAGGTGGGACCTGGGAACCTTAAGGCCAGAAGTCAGGTGACGAAGGGGCAGCGGCGGAGACAGAGGGACGGCTGGGGAGGCAGCAGTAGGTGAGTGCAGTATAGGGGCACAGGGAGGCGAGCACGGGCTCAGGAAGAGGGGACTCTGGAAGGGGGGGCAGGTACAAATTTGGTGGAGCTGAGAGAGCTTCCCTGAGTGGCTGCAGGAAGGTGGCCTCCCGGAGGGGCTTGGGTGCTTGGTCCCTCAGGACAGGGAAGGAGGAGAACTGATTCCCCTGTTGCCTGGCAGGCCCATGGAAGTCCCCTCTGGTGGTTTCTGTCTCCTCAGTGAAAGAGGAAGCATGAGTCCCGCTGCTACTGAACAAAATGTCAGAGTATTAAAGAGAGAGACAAGCTGTCTTTTGCCCAGAGAGATGCCACTCCAGAGATGCTGGACTGACATGTGGCCAGGGCCCAGCCCTTGTCTGAGGGGACAAGGCACACAGGGTCTGCAGCCATCTTCTGCGTCCACTCCAGTCTCCCAGTTCTCCTGTCCTACGAGGCTTTCCCGGCCCCAGTGTAACCCTGCCACCGTGGAGTGTTCTTCCGGATTCCTGCAGCCCCACCCACTGTCTCCCAGAGCCCACCTGCCCCCCCTTCTCCCTCCTGAAGGGTCAGCCGTGATGCTCTGGCCCTCACCAGTCTCTAGACGACAGAGCTAGGTCACCAGGAAACTCTGTCAGATGCCACAGCGAGAGCTGGTCAGCTCTGGGATGCAGACCCCAGGCCCAGGAGGCGCCCTCACCCTGACCACAGATGTGGGCTTCTGAGCTCGAGCCCCAGCTCTCTCCCATACCATGGCCAAGTCTGCTTCCCTCCACGAGACTGAGCTTCCTCATCCACTGACTAAGAGCTATCGAAGCCACCTAGAGGGTTTAAATAAGATACTGCACAGGGGAGTTCCTGCCCCAGGACCTTAACAAGCAGCAGCAGCCTCAGTAGTTTGCTAATCCTTTCAACACAGGCCAGCCACACCCACAAAAGCAGAGAGAAACCAAACACCTCCCTACCCCCCACCCCGCCTAACTCCCAGCCAGCTCCGGACCTTCCTCAGGAATGGACCCCTGGGGCAGCCACGAAGAGGGCAGGGTCCCTCCCACATGCTGCAGACAGGCTGGGTTTGGGGGTTCTTGCCTGCTCTCCTGGGCCAGGGTAGAGCAGCCCTCAGGAGGGTGTGACCTTCAGTCTTCCCTCCCCTCACTGAGACCAGATCAAGGTCCAGATAAGAAAAGTGGCCAGGCTGGGCACAGAGAAGAAGTAAGGGTGGAGCCTAGCCTGTAGGCCCTACTTCGGCCCAGACGTGCTGGTCTGGAACTGGAGCTGCTGCTGAGGAGTGTTTCACTTCCCCAAGGACAGGGTGGGGGACAGTGATTTTGCATTTCTGGTTCCATCCCAATGGCTGAAATCACAAGATCTGGGGTAGAGAGGGCAGCCAAGGAGCCACGTGCCCCATCCTGCTTTGTCAGGTGAGGTCAGAGGAGACCCTCAGAATGTGTCCAGGGGGCCCAGGTCCAGGGGTCCTGCGGCGAACCGCAGTCCTGGGCCCAGGTGATTGGCTGCCTGTGCTCACTGCCGGTGGCCAGGAGAGGCCTACTGGAGGCCCTGGGCCAGGTCACCCACCTGCCATGGCACTAGTGCTGCTGTGGGCCCAGCAGGAGCCGCAATACTGGGGGATGTGCTGGTTCCTGGTGACGCTGGCATAATTGACACCATCAACACTGCGCCAGTCCCAGCTCTTGGGAAGGTCCGACAGGGACAGGTACTCATGTGGCCGGGGATACGTCCTGGGAAGAGACCAACACCCCCAAAGTCAGTGCTGGGTTCATGCGGCACTGGGATGCCCCACAAGGCCATGGCCCTCTGCCCTTTCCCCAGATGCAGGGATGTGGCCTCTGATCCCCCGAGCCCTCACGCCTACACTCTCAAAATGAGGAAGTGATGGGCACCCCCAGGGAGGGAAGCCAGAGAGCTCCCACAGGCCAGAGACCTGGGCCCGGCCTAGCTCCCTAGGATATGAGGAGTGACCCCCCCCCCCCAAAACAGAGGCATCGGACGTGACCTCTGAAGGGCCAGGCAGGCAGGCACCTGGGTTCTCCAAAGGCGGGACCCGTGCCCGGCCCAGGACGGGCCTTCCCCTCCCCAGGTACGGCCTCGCGCCCACCTGTGCCCTAATTGCGACAGCTGGTCCCCTCGCAGGGGCCGATAGCACGTCTGGCCCCGCCGGAAGTAGGGTCCGGCCCGCACCGCGCCTGCCAGCAGATAGAGGAGCAGCAGCGGCCACACAGGCCCACACCCCGCCATGCTCCCGCTCCGGACCGCCTCACTCTGTCCTGCGCCGACCTGTGCCCCGCACCCCACGCCCGCTGGGCCCTTAAGGTGGCGCCGCCCGGCCCTCCCTCGGGGCGGGGCCGTCCCGGGCCGCTCGCCCGCCCGCCCGCCCGCCACGTGACGGCCCGCCCGGCCCAGCCCGCCGCTCTCAGCCCTCACTGCCGGCTCTCGGGCGAGGTCGGCGCCAAGGCCCTGGCTCTGGGTGGTGGAGGGATGCGCATGCCTCGGCATCCTCTCTGGGCCAGGCCTCGAGGAATGTGGCACGGGACGTCCTGGAGTCCTCAGAGGAGTCCGTCATGCGCACAGCAGTATGCCCTGGCCTGGCCTTCCGAACCCCAGTTCCCAGAGGCCGGGGCTCTTCCGGAGGGACCATTATCTTTCCAGAGAAAGAAGCTCGGATCCTTCTAGAAAACAGCAAAAAGGAAGTTGTCACTTGGCTCATAAAGCTTGCAAAGATTTACTGCTAACCGAACTCTTCACTGGCAGGTGAGCCAGAAGCAGAAGTGGGACCTGAAAGCCTTTCACAGTGGCCTCCTCCTCCCACCACACAGAACTCCCTCTGCCTTCTGAAGAAAGGGCCGGGGATTTAGTCTGGGGTCTGCACACTCTGGATATGGGGTTTCTGGTACAGGACCTCCGGATGAGCTGGGGTGTCCTGAAGGTGCCTGGGGTTCTGGGTGCAGGTCCCTTCTCCCTGGGAGTTTCTGACAGGTATGGGTTGCAACATGGATATGTGACCCCAGCAGTCACAGCCCTCAGCTCAGAAGGGCACCACCGCAGGTAACTGGACCGAGCAAAGGTCACTGTGTCTGGCCCTGTTAATCATACATCCGGGGCCTGACTGCTGTGTCAGTCCCTGCTGGACTGCAGGGGTCATGGGGCACAAGAGCCTCACGGTCCTGCTGTGAGTGGGATGCACAAGGCTTCACTTGCTTATGGACCTGCAGTGCTCAGGGTTCCAAGCCGGGACATTTCTAGGCTGGCGAGGAGTACAGCATGCGAACTGCCAAAATGCCCACACTCAGCCCCCTCATGTTTGACAAAGTGGCCAAACGCCTTCCCTGGAAGAAAGAAGGCCTCTTTAATAAATGGTGCTGGAAAAACTGGCTTTCCACATGGCAGAGACTAAAACTAGACCCATGGCTCTCACCAGGCAGTAAAGTAAAATGGGAATGGATCAAAGAGCTAAATATTGAAATAGAAATATTAAACCTGCTGAACGACAGAATAGGTGAAAGTTTTAAAAAAGAGGTACAGGCAGACACTTTATTAATGGGTTTGCACAGGAAATATCACAGAGAATCAACAACTGGGATCTCATTTTATTGAAAAGCTTAGCACAGCAAAAGAAACCAGCAACGCAGTGGAGACAACCCACAGTGTGGGAAAACATTTTTGCCAGCTGTTCCTCGAAGGACTAATATCCAACATACATAAAGAACTAATAAGACAATAAATAAAAAATAAAACAGACTCCCCCAATTTAGACTCAATCCAAAAAAGGGCATCTGAAATGAATAGATATTTCTCAGATGAAGTACAAAGAGAAAATATATGAAAAAATGTTCAAAATCCCTGCTCATTTGAAAAATGCAAAGCATTTTTAAAACAATGCTAAGATTTCATCTCCACAATGGAAGTTATCAATAAATCAACCAATGAGAAATGCTGGTGGGATTGTGGGGAAACAGAATCCTTCCCCACTACTAATGAGAGTGTAAACTGTTACAATTACTTGGGAAATCAGTGCGGCAATTCCTCAAGAAACTACCACTAGAGATTCCATTTGGCCCAGCTATTCCCTTTCTTAGTATTTTTCTGAAAGAATTAAAAGCATCACATCACAGTACTATATGTATACCCATGTTTATAGCAACACAATTTGTAACAGCTAAATCTTAGAAATAACCCACGTATCCAGTGGATGAATGGATAAAAAAGATGGGGAAAAAAGATATGATGGAATACTACTCTGGCATAAAGAAGGATAAATGAGACATAGCTAGGTAAATGGATGCACCTTGAAACTATACTCTCAAGTGAAATAAATCAGACACACGTGCTTAAATGTCATATTGTTGCGTGAGGAGGTAAATAAAGATTGAAGTGGATAACGGTTATTGGGAAATAGTAAGAAAGTGTTCAAATGAGAAGGGGAACAACAGCAGGGAAGAGGGGAGGAAAGGAAGAGAAAAAATAGAAGGGAAAAGATGGAAACAGTTGTGTAAATAATGCAGGGAAGAGGGGTTGAAGAGGGGAGAAGGAAATATGGAGAGAAGAATGAAGCTATATTATGTACAAGTACAAATTCTCTATGATGGATGTGATCATTACGTATATCAAAATGTACAGATAAAGTTCGTTCTTTAAAAAATGGCTGAGTTGTGGCTCACTGGGGTTCCTGAAACACAGAACTCAGAGAGTGATGGAGGGGCTAGCAGGCAGGAAGTAAATCTGTCCTTTGTGTCCATGGCTTTCAAGCTGAGAAGAGGAAAGTGAGATTCAACCTGACTCACTGCCTTCCTTCTCAGCCGCTTGCCACAAGTCAGACACACCAGGCCCAGAGCATGCAGACTCTGGTGCTTCTGTTGCAGTGGGTGAGTGGGTGAGCGTTCACTCGGGGGGCTACTTTGAGAAGCTGGCTGAAGGCACCTTTGGGAGACACTAAAATTGAGCAGGAGGGACCTTTTCGGCGAGGTCCCTAAATCTGTTCTGCCACACTCAGCCCCCTCATGTTTGACAAAGTGGCCAAACGCCTTCCCTGGAAGAAAGACGGCCTCTTTAATAAATGGTGCTGAGCCATCCCGCAACCCACCAAACTCGAATTCCATTCTAGAGCTGCTGCTGGGGCAGGATCTTAGCCTGAGAGGTTCTCGGATAAAGCATAAAGCGAGAAGGTTGCTGGAGCTCGGGAGCCGTGGCTGCTGAACGGGTAGCTCTGTGAGATCCACCGCTGGAGGACGAGTTTATCTCTCCTCAAGCACACTCACCTACCTGGCAACCCCAGGACTCCTAGACGACTCGAAGTGTTCTCTCTTGACACCGCCGCCATGGGGCGTGAGGTCATTTTGTGGATAGTGACTCATCTCTGTGGGCCTGGAACTGAGGAGGCCCAGGGTGAGGCCAAGATACCTCCCTACCTCTGAAGTCCCACTTGCTGACATGATGCTTTGAGCTGCTGTTTTTTGTGCAGCGTGCACCTCTGCTGTCTGGCCTGAGCGGACTGGAGCAGGTACTCGGGAGCTGACATCTTCCTGTAAACACTATAAAGCTCTCTGCCTGAGACGCTGGCCTGTCCACCTTGAGCTCTTTGCTTTGGAAGTAACTGAGTCATCGCGGGGCTTGGTGGTGCTTGAGAGCAGAGCTGAGCAGACAATGGTTTAGAGGACTCTGCGGTCTCCTGTAATCCTGTGAGGGGGAAGGGCAGATCCTATCACCCCACTTTACAGGTGGGAAGACTGAGCCTTCCAGAGAGATGCACTTAGCAAGGGGTTCCTGGAATCGGATTTGAATCTAACCTTTTTTTATTTTTTTGATATCCCCTTATGTCTCTTGGCAAACTCATGATCCAAGGCCACAGACACAAAAGCCTATTCATTTCTAAAAATACAGTTGATTTTCCCCCTTGTCCTTATAAAGAACAGCGCATGTATTTTATAGTTAGGCCAGGGCCAGCCTGCCTTCCTAAGCTGAAGGCAAGGATGCTAATGAGCTTTAGCTTACTGTGGAGTGACCTCCAAATCTTTTCTCTCCTCCTTCCTTCATGTTGTATTGTCTGGCTCCCACCCTGCAAGCTGCAGACATTTCCTATTATTCCACATTTCTTCGTTGAGCCACATCCTGGATACAGCATTTGTTTTGATGGCTGCTGATGGTGTTCGTAGGCCGGTCAGTGTGCAGGACGCAGTGGTTTCCTCACCAGCCGCACAGCTCTTCTTGACCCCTGGGTTGATGGCCAGACACTCATGCCAGCTCCCAGAAGCCTAGGCAGAGAAGACCTGATAGATGGCTCAGGTTTGCAGTCGACCTCACCACTGTCCCCAAGCACAGCATGCCTCCCAGCCCCGGCCGGCTGCACCGTGCCTTGCAGTTCACATGCGCTGGGCGTGGAGCGGTTCCCGGGGCCCACTCAAGGTCGGCTCCCGGCTGTCGCTGCAGAGCCTGGTGTACAGCCCTCCTCTGAGCTTGGCCACAAAGCCTTTCTAAGGGTTGCTCCTCATTCCTTTCATTGGAATGTTTGCCCTGGAAAGTCAAGCCCCTGGCACGTCTTTGTGGAGCACCTAGCAGGTGCCAGACTTCTGCTTTCAGTTCCAGAGATAGAACAACTGAGTGAGGTACCTGGCTGTGCGGAGTGTAGGTCCCGCTGCAGGAGCAGGAAGTTAGAGGTGCTTGGAAAGGAGAAATGGGTCACCTAGTGACAGGGCCTCTGGACAGTTTGGTCTAGGACCAATCGCTTCTGTAAACCTTAACTTGGTCTTGAACGATGAGGCCATAGTCAAGGAACGTTCGAGCGAGCACTCTGGAAGGTGTGGGGGACACTCAGGGGCCTGGAATTCCCTGCTGGAGGCTATCCGGCCATCCTGCCTCTTGACACCTCCAACTGAACCGTTGGGGGAGGGGTCTGAAGACTTGCCCTGAGCCTCTGTCTCTGCTTCAGAGGTGGTGGGCACACTGTCTAGTCCCAGTGGGCAGTGTGTGCAGGGTGGCAGCAGGATGCAAATCTAGTCCCTGTGTCTCTCCAATGCCCGTCAAGGTCCTCTGATCCCAAAACAGCACTCAGCTAATCTTTGCTGGACAAGTAAGTGAATTTCGGAGTCTCGTTTCTTGGTTTCTTGGACAAATTTGGGGTTCGAAGAAGCACTGTTGTTTGATTTAAGCTCCAGGTACACATCTCTCTTTTCACTACAGGACCCTGCTCATCATTAACTGCACACCTAGAGGGATGTGGAGATGCAGTGAGGGGCTCAGTGCACTTGTCACCTTCAGAGTCACAGTGGTGAGTTCAGGGCACACGTGTGCGTATGTGCTTGTGTGCATATGTACTTGTGTGCTTCCTTGTGAAAGTCACAGCAGTCACAGCCTAGGAGGTTGGCTGGCTGAGGTGCCCAGGAGATGGCCAGGCCTTTCCAGGGCCTGGGGCTGGAGGCTGCTGCGCTGGGCAGCGTCTGGGCTCTAGGAGAGGAAGAGGGAAGACTCCACCATGGACTCAGGAGCATGGCTGCAAGAGAAGCATCCATGGCCTCCTGCCCTCTCCTCTCAAAGTTACTTATTCATCCTCCCAGAACTTTCTTTGCCAGGAAGAGAACACACAAGGAAGCGGAGTGCAAGAAAGGAGCGCTCTGCTCACCGGAGGGGCTGCCCACACCTGCTGAGTCACTCATAATGGCCCCTCAGATGTCATTTTCATGCTAAGACATTTGGAAAAATTTCAGCTTCTGAATCACAAGCAAACACTGTAATTCAACAATCTTCTCAGAGTTATTCAAGGAAGTTCAATGTACTCAGAAGTAGAAGATCAGGGGCGGATGAAATCAATGAATTCTGAGTACTCTGTTTTTCTCCTAATTACATTTCATTTGCCAAGGAGGGGGGGGCTCCACCTGAGTCCCGGGGACAGCTCCTGCGGAAGTCTGGAAGGGGCCGATTGGGGGTTTCTGGGTGACACTTGGGTTTTCTTATCTTCTTGGTTCCTGTCCCATAATAGTCCCAAGTGTCATCCAGGAAGAGGCTGAGCACCACCGAGCCTTCCTGTGGACGAGGGACTGACAGCCCCTAGGAGAAGGGGCTCAGGCAAGGGCCGGCGGGCCCTGGTTAGTAATCTCAGTGTCTGGGCAGTGGCGTGTGGGCTTGCTCCCCATGCATGCTAAGAAGAGCTCTTGCTCATTCCTGTGCTGTCGTGGGCAAGGCCAGGTGAGCTTTGTCCTGGGGTGTCGCCACTGCTCACCTGCCTGTGCCATGCCTCCTCTCTGGGGGCAGAAAACAGTGTTGTCATTCATCCCAGCTAACCACTTCGAATCACTCGCCACAGTTCAGGGCTGGGGTCACCTCCAGCCTGGCAGGGGAGCAGACCTGCCGGTCCAACGCTGGCCTTTCCGGGGCCCCACGCATCTGCTTCCTGGCAGGAGGCACTTCTGGTGGTCAGAGGGCAACGGTACAATATATTCACCACGCTGGCTGTGCCACACTGGGAATCAGAGAGCAGGGAGCAGGACCTTCATCAATGAGGATGGAAGACTGAGGAGGGAGAGACCGCTCTGCAGACACACAGCACTCCCGCCACCGTGCTCGCCCGAGCACTGAGATTCAGTGTCACGGCCCTGCGTGTCGGAAGCCTGACCCAGAGCCTCTCCACAGGTGAGCAAGGGACATTATCGCCTCTGAGCTGTGAGGCTGACTTGTAACATGCTGTCTGCAAAGCACGCTGCAGGGCGGCCTGGGGTGCTGCCCTCATCCGGACTCGAGGCTGAAAATGTTCAGGGTCAGGGAAAAGATGGGCCCCTCAGCGGCAGAACTCGGCTGCCGTCCAGGGACCTGGAAACGCCCCTGGCTGGTCTCCGCCCTGCCCAGTCCTCTCTGTAGCCCCGCAGAGTCTGAAGCTCAGAACCTGGCTAGGACTGAATAAACACTGCCGGCGATACAGGAATCAAAGCAAACAGCCCCCCCTCCCCACTTGCCAACTGCCCCATTAACAGAAAAGCCCTTTTAAGCATCCATCTGGAAACCTGGCTTTTCCCTCCCTAAGCAAACTAAAATGGCTAAGAGGAATGTGCCAGGCGGCAGGGACAGCACACTGGGTCCTGCTCACACCGGGAAGAATGAACACAGGGAGATCAGAAATGCCCCGGCCGGGCCCGCGGTCCCCACAGCGAGCTGGCTGTGGTCACACCGGTCCCTTTCAGTTGCTCTGCCTCAGGCAGGGCCACCAAGGCCACGGCTTCCCATAATAGCGCACTGTGGCCACTTCTCCAGTCTGTCCCTCAAGGCCAGGTTTCTTGGAACAGTTCATACTTTCAAGCCTAGGCCACCTCTTAGGGAATGCAGGAAAAGTCCCGGGGTACCATGTCCCCTCCTAACCATTAGAAAGTCCTTCTCCTGAATAAATACATTATTGGCGTTAAGAAAACTAGCCATGCTGACCATCAGTGCTCAAATGCGCCCGGCTGCCGGTGTGCACTCAACAAACATTTGCTGAGGCCGCTACGTACTGGGCACTTTCGGGATGCAGAGGTGATGTGGCTGGCGGGGAGATAAGGCACGTGTAGAAGCAATCAGCAAACAGGACAACCTGTGGTCACTGTGGACATAAGTGCACTCTCCCTGGGGTGGGAAGGGGTCTGGGAGATGGGATCCCCCCACCAGGGAAGACAGAAAGGGCCGTGTTCTGCCAGGGGTAGGCGGGGACCTAACTTCTGGGGAACTCCAAGGTCCCCCTGTGTGTACTTCCCCATTTGTGAGAAATCCTGAGGACCACATGAGTTTCTTCCTCCTGAGTTTCCACATTCAGAAGCGCCTGAGAACTATGTGGTCATTCAAATTCATGTGCAACCAAACTCGAAGGTGGCAAAACCCCGACCGCGCCCTGACTTTGAGAAGATTCCCAGCTGTTCCACCTCCCTGCACTTGCCAGCTCTCTGCTCACTCATCACACTGCTGCTGTCTCGCGAGTTGCTGGCATGGCAATGACAGGAGCCTGAAGTGCCATGCGCTGTGCTGTTTCCTAGACATGGGGACTTCCACTTAGGGAACCACTGCACCACCATCAGAGTCAGGAAATGGAATGGGTACATTACTTTCCCATATTTGAATTTTTTTTTTTAATTGAGGCAAGGTCTCACTTTTGTAGTTCAGGCTGGCCCTGAGCTCAGCCTTGAACTCACAGCAATCCTCCTGCCTCTGCCTCCCGAATGCTGGGATTACAGGCATGAGCCACCACGCCTGGCACTGTGATATGTGGTTCTCATTGCTGGTGGGCGTGAGTCTCCACACCCAACATTGTTGCATGTGGTTATCAGGGATGAACTCCAGCCCTTGCACTTGCAAGGCAGGCGCCGGAACCATTAAGCTAAACCCCTGGCCCCCAATATTTAAATTTTGACAAGACTCCTAATACTGTTGGTTAGAGCAACCCTATTTCCCACTGCGGGACCTTGCAAGGGTCGGGATGTACTTAATGGGTACCTGGCTCAGTCTAGATAGGTACACGTGGAGATCAGAGCACCAGGGTTGGCTTCCATGCGTGGCAGAGGTCCCTGGTCTGGTCAAGGAAGGGCACGAGGACCTGCAGGGCTTCTGGCTCTGGGTCCAGTGTCATGCCACCTTTGGGTCCAAGTCCTACAGGAGCTTCTCTGGTCCTGTCATACATAGCACAGGCTTTCTGAAGAACAATGTCTGGAAAAGGGGTGGGAAGACACTGTACAACTGGCCTGGATTTCAGGCTGTGGGGTCTGGATTATCTCTTAATGATGGTGTCTTGAGTTCTTAAGAAACACACATCCAGGGGCTGAGGGGAGAAGGAAAGTGAAATAGAATAAAAATGGTTTCTAAAAAAGAGGAAAAAATGGAAACAAAGCTTAGCAAGGGGAGGAGTGGAGGGAATGAAGGGAAGGAAGGGGAACAGGGAAAAACAAGAACCTGAATATATCACATCCAGGTACAAATCCCCCGTGATTAACGTGGTCATAATGTATACCTGAAATGTGTCAATAAACTTAAATAACAAAATCAAAAGAATCACATGCCACTTTCACAACGTTAGTAAAGTTCAAACAGGAAATATATTTCTCATGATTGTTTTTGTCATACGTACTGTCTATTAACATTAAACTTGATGATCTAAACATAAAGCATCCATCCATCCCTGCTCCCCTCGTGGTCACCTCGCAGACCTGGCAGATTTCAGTGGCTCCCCTGGAAACACAACAGGTCAAGTGATGGGTGTTGGCGAGATGACCCTCAGACAGGTAAGGCCTTCCCAATGTGGTTCCGTTCACATGGGGGTGGGGAGCCAAGGCCAGCCATCGCCCATTGGCACCACAGCCAGCACCAGTGCCAGAGGCCACCATGATAGGGCTATGAGCAGTGCCAGCAACTTTTAGTCTTACACTCACACTAGGAAATGATGGGGCAATATTCTCTTGGGAGAAGAAAACACCCTCTAAGAAGGGTGACAGGCAGAGAGCTGGGAGAGTGGGCTGGACTCTGGGCGGAGCACGCCTGTGGGTCAGTGGGAGGACAATTTGGTCAGGCGCTCCCCACTGCAGTGTCCGAAGCTGTCCTGAGCTCACACTTGGTGGACGGTGGCCCTTCAGAGCCTGAGCATTTCATAGTCTTAGCCCTAGGCTCAAAGCAAGGATGCGGGAAATTGTGCACATTCAGATCGGCCAGTGCGGCAACCAGATCGGAGCTAAGGTAGGTGAAGCCGCTTCTCATGGTCTGTAATGTAGCCAATGAAGAAACAGCCCAGGTTGGCAGGGAAGGGGATCAAAGAGCTATGCAGAAATCATGCGCATGCTACTAGTTTATTATAAGGTCTTTGATTACATAGGTATAGGAACCACTAAGGACTTAGAAAGTTAATTAATTAATGGTACTGTTGTCTGAGGTTATGTGGGGATAATATGTTATGTCAATCATTTTACTTTTATCATTGTAGGAATGAACTTTTTGTATCTACAAACAGTAATTTAGCCTGAGATTTAGCTCAAGTGCTACCATGCCTGCCTTGAAAGCACGAGAGTCCAAGTTCCATCCCTGTGCCACCAAACAAAACAACAAAACAAAACAAAACAAAACAAAAAAACCTCAGCATTTTATCTCAAAAGTTTTCTGAAGTTTTTTGGAGAATTTTTTTATACCTTATCAATATAGTCTTTTCCTTCCCACCCCACATTTGTTACACAGAAAATTATTATTTTTTCTAGTATGCAATAAAAAATTAAGGATGAAACCCCAAAATAACGGATTTGCATAAAGATGGGAAAGAAAAAATTTGATAGTTAAAAAAAACCCTAAGTATACATATATAGGGAGTAGAAGATTGTAGTGAGGGCAAGGCATGAGAAAAAATGAGAATCAAGATGTGTCAGGTACTAGTACAAATTCTCAATGTGATCATAACGCAAATATAAAATGTACTAATAAAATCAATTAATAAAAGAGAAAAAAAATGGATTTGCACAGGGTGGCAAGATAATGAAGACACCCTATGAGATACGGATGCATTTGTCTCTACTTTACCTTCCTGCTTAGATTTTCCTTCTAAGTATCTGATCCTGAGAAGACCGGTATAGATCTCCAGTCCTAATTTGAAGTCCAACAATACACTATGGTTACACATCTAACTTGTTCTCTTTGCTATTTTGAAATTACTCTTACTACTATGAATTGCATTAGAAGTAAGGCTTTAAAATACCTGCATTAGATTTTCATCTTTTCCATAGTCACATTCCTCATAGTAGCTCAAAGATAGAAATGACCTGTCTGATGCATGGCTAAATAAAATGTGGTCTATCCATACAAAGGGATATTATGCAGCCTTAAAAAGAGAAGAAAATTTCAACAGCAACATATTGCATAAAATTTGTTTAAAAATCGTTTCGTGGGGACCGAGATACTAGCTTAGTGGTTCCGGAACCTGTCTTGCAAGTGCAAGGGCCTGGGTTCAATCCCTGGCAACCACATACAATACTGGGCGTGGAGACTCACGCCCCAGCAGCAATCAGTACCGCATACCACAGTGCTGGGCGTGGTGGCTCACGCCTGTAATCCCAGCACTCGGGAGGCAGAGGCAGGAGGATTGCTGTGAAGTGAGTTTGAGGCTGAGCTCAGGGCCAGCCTGAACTACAAAGACCCTGTCTCAAAAAAAAAAAAGAAAAAAAAAATCGTTTCGTGTACAGTTCAGTAATGTTAAGTAGATTCTTATTAAAATCCAATCTCCAAAATGGTTTTCATTTCACAAATCTGTAACTCTGTCCCTCAGGTCTTAGGAACAACCGTCCTACTTTCTTTATGAACTGATCATTCTAGGTACTTATTTCAGTGTTTATTCCTTTGGACTGGCTTATGTCAAGCGACATGATGCTGTCAAGCCTGCCATGCCACGGCACAGGCATCAGAATTCCACTTTGAGACTGAATAATACTTCCCTGAATGCATGTACCCTTTCATCAGTGGATGGACATCTCGGTTGTTTCCATCGCTGGGCTACTGTGAATAAAGCTGCTATGAAAAGACTAAGGTCTGCTAGGGCAGGTCTTTCATTTTTATGGGGCCAAGAACTGCAGTGGTTGGAAAGCTGTCGTCACCCTTGCACACAGGGCTGGACTCTCAGACTGACACACAGCGAAGCAGCGGGCAAGCCCCTCGCTCTGACTTGGTGAGATAATGTGCAGCGAGGCCCTGCAGGGAAGTGCAGGGTAGAGATAGAGGCTTCCTTTGGCTCCAGGACTCTGCTGCCTAATGGTGGAGCCCAAGAATGACTTATTTGGGAGACATAAGAACGTAAAGATTCATTTAATTTATGGTGCTTCAGAATTTCAACTTATTTACTCTTTCACACCCAGAACAGTGCCAGTAGCTTATTATAAAATAGGGCTTTATTATGAAGACCATGGCCAGAGCACAGGCACCATTTGTAAGAGATAGCTGGGAAAACACCTTTGGGATTTTGACATAAATGCATGTATTTTCATTGTGCTTTAATATGTGATCAAAACAGGCCACCTCAGTAACTACTTCAAGCTATTGGGTACTTGACAGTTATACTCATAAATACTGTACATGCGACTGGAACTGCCATATGTTCTGAACTATTGTAAGAGAATGGCTATATATAATTCTGAATTATGCATATACCTGAAATCAAAAATCCACATTACTTACAATTACACACAGAGGTCCTAGTTTTGGGCTCTTAGGAAAATCTCATGAAAAGAAATCCCCAAAGTGAAATGAGGTATTATTTTGAAATTGGGTAAGAATTCAGTTTATTTTCATTTAATGGGTTCTGCACTTTACCAGCTTAAAGCATTACAAGGCAAAATTAGAGATACATTGTCTGATGTAAAATTCTAAAATGACAGTTTTAATGTGTATAATGGCTTGAATTTAATAGTAGAAAAATTCAATTTAATATTTTATGTGTTTGACATTTTACTTTAGGAGTTTGGGTGGATAGAAAATGCAGTCTTCATACTCACACTTAGTAGAGGAAAAAGTGAATTTTGCCCTGGTCATTTATGGAAAGGAAGAAGAAAACTGGCTGGGAGGGTGAGGCAGATGCCCGGACTGGGCCTGAGGGGCAGCTCCACCGGGTGCCGGGGCCCCTTCCTGTCCATTCTGCACTCAACATGCTCCTCTTCCTGCTTTCAGTTCTGGGAGATGATCGGGGAGGAGCATGGCATCGACTGCACGGGGTGTGACCGCGGGGCCTCTGCCCTGCAGCTGGAGCGAATCAGCGTCTACTACAACGAAGCCTATGGTAGGGCTGGCGGCCGGCAGACAAGCAAAAGCTCCTGTGACCTGAGTGTCAGAGGGGCAGGCAGACAGCGGGACATTGGGTTCCTGGGTGTGTGGTCCTCACTCCTGTTCCTGAGGCGGAGAAGTCAATGAGTCACAAGCCATAAAATACTCACCTTCCTCTTTCATTTGTAAATAATAATAACCAGACTCACGCACAGTAGGAAGCAGCATAATCTCAGTCATTGGCAACACTTGGGCAAAGTGATGTTGACAAAGGGTTTTTTTTTTTTTTGAGACAGGGTCTTGCTTTGTAGTTCAGGCTGGCCCCGAGCTCAGCCTCAAACTCACATCACAGCGATCCTCCTGCCTCTGCCTCCCGAGTGCTGGGATGACAGGTGTGAACCACCATGCCCGGCACTGTGGTATGTGGTATGATTGCTGCTGGGCGTGAGTCTCCATGCCGAGTATTGTATGTGGTTACCGGGGGATCGGACCAGGTCCTTGCGCTTGCAAGACAGGCGCCGGAACCACTGAGCTAAATCCCCAGTCCTTGACAAAGTACTTTGTTGTACAGGTGTTTTATAGATCTGTGTGATTACTGTGAAGGTCAAGGAGATAATGGGTCCTTTCTAGAATACTTGTGCTTTTTAGACCAGTAGCACAAGGTTCCATTTTGATGAAATAGTAACTTAGAAAAACAAGAGCTTGTTGACTTCTTCCTAATTTTTTGCTCAGGTAAAAAGTACGTGCCCCGAGCAGTGCTGGTGGACCTAGAGCCCGGGACAATGGACAGTATCCGGTC
>PVIR01021383.1:0-29986 GCA_004026965.1 Petromus typicus
AGGATTGTGATGTGAGTTGGAGGCTGAGCTCAGGGCCAGCCTGAACCACAAAGCGAGACCCTGTCTCAAAAAACCTAAAAAAAAAAAAAAAAAAAAAGAGAAAGGGCTGGAGATGTGGCATATCTAGTCTCCAGCATCACACACACACACATAAGCAAAATACTTGTGACTCTGGGGTTCTCAGTGCAGTGTGTATATGCTCAGCAGTTGGATGCCCCTTGGTTTGGTCTCAGTCACAAAAAGTCACTAACTTTAACCTCTGCTTTGAACTCAAGACCTCAGTATATGTGATCCCACCCTCTGATCTCCCAACTTTTTGTCTCCTCCCTCCACCACTGAAGTACATCCCCAACTCTTAGATTTTCTTGAATGTATAAAGACAGTAAGAAAATAAGAGCGGCCCATCACCTCCTTTCCCATCTAGTCCCTATAGAACATGTTGGAAAATTCTTCCTTCTTCTTTTTTTTTTTTTTTGAGTCAGGGTCTCCGTTTGTAGTTCAGGTTGGACTTGAACTCATTATGTAGCCCAGCTGGCCTCAAACCTGTTACAATCTTCTGGCCTCAGCCTCTGGAAGCGCCAAGATTACAGGCTTGCACCGCCACATCTGGTTTGGAAAACCCGTGCATTAGAAACCTCAGTGAGAGGTACAAAATCAGAATGTAGGCCGCCTTTCCTGTTTAATCTCTCTAAAATAACAGCAGCCAACAATTACAGTACTTCCAGGAAAAAAGTGCTAAGGCTGTACTTGCATTCATGTATTTTCAAAAGGTTAATGATAAAGAAAAGATAGTACATGTTTCCTGGGAAAAAAGTCAGTACAAAAGTTAATAAAGTAGGAAATTAAGCCATGTGGTAGTGCATGCCTGTCCTGTAACCTCAGTACACGGGGAGGCTGAGGCAGGCAGGCTGCCAGGAGTTCGAGGCCAGTCTGGGCCACATACTGGTTTAGGGCCACCTTGACTTGCAAAGTCATACCCTTTCTCAAGAAAGGAAGAGATTAATTCCCATTCTCGCTCACTTCCCAAGAGGCGCAGTTTGTCTTTCAGATTTGCTTAGAGATACGTAGACATAAAAGAATTTTTGTCTTTTCCAAGGTGAGGTTATACTGGGCAGTACTTGTTAGTCTGATAACTAGTATTTTCATTCTTACTGTGGTAGAGCTTGGTGATTCAGCAAGGGAAGAAAACATGATGAATTGGTGTATCTTTACTTAGAAACTGAGGTTCGATAGTAAAAGAGCAATTTGAGAATATAATTAGCACTGGAGCAAAACAACACTATAAGGTTGCCAGATGGGTTACAGCAAGGAGGGTCTAGCTTGTCCTCAGTCTAGCAAACAGCACTACCGATATGTTGCAACCACAGGTAAAAAACGGCATGCAGGGCCTCAGCTCATCCTCAGAGTAGAGTTCCTTTTAGTGCTCCTTACCTCGGGTTCCTTTGTCCTCTTATATTCCTCCTCCAGAAAAAAATGGCAGGCTGTTACTGGTCACTTTCGGATTCTCTGAAGGAGTGACCACGGCCTCTCAAAGTCACTGTGTGACCATTTTGCATGTGTGTAGTCATAGTGGGGAGGGTCGTTTGCCCCCACTGAGTACGTATTCAAGGACACCTGAGCACTTCCTATTGTGTCTTGCTAGCCAAACCCTTCATTTCCCAAGTTTGCCTGGGGCTGCAAGCTCTCCAGTACATCACCTTTACACTGGTCATCAGAGCAATGGCTATCTTTTTTATTTTCCGATTTTTCTGTTTTGGTAATTATCTCTTTGACTAGATCTGACTTTTCCATAATAGAGGAAAAGGATCAGCAAGCTTGATGTGGGTTTCCTTTTTCTAAATGTATTTACATTTTACATTTTAGCCAAGTGTAGTGGCACTCAGGAGGCTGGGACAGGAGGGTCCCAGTGGGTTCAAGGCCAGCATGGCTTCATAGTGAGTTAAGGGCTAGCCTAAACTACACAGTGAAACTGTGTCTCAAAAAAAGAAAAAAAAGGGCCGGGGAGTTAGCTCTGTGGTTCCGGCGCCTGTCTTGCAAGCGCAAGGGCCCCGCGTTCGATTTCCCCGGTAACCACATAACAATACTGGGTGTGGAGACTCACACCCAGCAGCAACCAGTACCACACACCACAGTGCCGGGCGTGGTGGCTCACGCCTGTCATCCCAGCACTCGGGAGGCAGAGGCAGGAGGATTGTGATGTGAGTTTGAGGCTGAGCTCAGGGCCAGCCTGAACCACAAAGCGAGACCCTGTCTCCAAAAACCTAAAAAAAAAAAAAAAAAGAAAGAAAAAAAAAATAAGAGCAGGGTATTTAGCTAAGTGGTTCTGGAGTCTGCCTGGCAAGCGCAAGGTCCTGAGTTCGATCCCTGGTACCACATGCCACAATGCCAGGCATGGTGCTCACTCCTGTAATCCTAGCACTCGGGAGACAGAGAGAGGAGGATAGCTGAGAATTCAGTCAGGGCCAGCCTGAACTACAAAGCGAGGCCCTGTCTCAAAAAAAAGAGAACCAAAAAAAAGTTAACCATCACTGCTGAGGAAACTTGACTTTGGGAAGTCTCTGGGGAAGATTTGTTTGAAAAAAATCTTGCTATGTATTTCAGTCTGGACTTAAACTTACTATGCAGCCTAGGCTGGCCTTGAATTTGAGGCCATCAACTGCCTCAGCCTCCTGAGCGCTGGGGTTATAGGAGTGTACTACCACACCTGGCTTCTGGGGAAGATTTATGTAGTTTTCTTGCGCCAGGCACGATTAGATTGGGGCTGAGTTTCACAGCAAATTAGTATTGCAGGTATGTATTCCTATTCCCTGAGGAGAAGGAAGGACTGAGACCTCAGGGAGGTCTCTGGGGAGAGGGGAATTTTGCAGGGGAGCAGATGTTCCTGATGGAGCTTGGTGCAGTCTTGGAGAGAGGGGTCCTCCTTTCGGCACCAGGACCTCGGGGGAGGAGTTTGGAGAAACCTGAAGGAGGTTTGGGGTAGAGAGGAAGAGCTCTTAGGACGTAGGAGAGTGGAGTCTGAGTGGGAGCTGGAATGGCTGGGCCCACCTCCCCCTAGGTCTTTAGGATTTCTCATGTTTGGAGTTGCTGTTTTGTTGGGGGGGGGGACTCATCTCCTGGAAGTCTAGTCACAGCTAGATCCCAGCTCATCCCTCCTGCCACTGCGCAGGGTGTCCGACGGCTGAGAAGGCAGGGGTGAGAAATAGCTGCAGTTCAGTCCCTTTTACAGTTGAGCTTCTTGCTGGAGTGGGGCGAGATCTTTTTCTTAGCCGGATCACTTGTGCTGTGGCTGCAGAATTACCACGATTTGTAATGTGCTGTGTGGTTCTTACACAAAAGTGCTCTCAGGATAACCCTTTGAAAAATGTTTTTTCTTTCAGGTTGATCCCAAAGATAGTTCCCGTAACTCTGTCAACTCTGAGTTTGCATCTAAAGCTAAAGGTCGGAATGAGGTGACGGAGGAGCCAGACAAGGTCCAGAAGAGAAAAAGGGACAGGCTTCGAGACCAGGGCTCCACTGTCATCTACCTAAAGGCCATCCAGGGCATCCTCGGGAAATCAATGCCCAGAAGGAAGGGAGAGGCTGCAGCCCCAAGGGCGAAGCCCACTTCAGGAGAGCTAGGACCAGTCGAGAGTGTGCTGGTTACTGCTCCCCAGAAGGAGAAAGAGCTGTCCCCACAGGCCAGTGTCGAAGAGGAAAGGCCTGTGGCAGACAAGGGCAGCTTCTGTGACAAGAGAGTGGTTATAGACCCCCAGGAGAAGCCCAGTGCTGAGCCATGTGGGGGCCAAAGGACAGCCGTGGACAAGCCCTCTCCACCCCTGGAGTTTGTGGATGAGGCCGACTCTCACCTAGAAATCCAAAAGGTAAGTGAAGCACACTTCACCGTCCAGGTTTCTGGCTGTCTCGATAGAACGTACCTGATCTCGCTCTGTCGCTGCTACTGTGGGGCAGTACGGAGGATGGCGCTCAAAGGGCTCGCACATCAGCTCCTGAGCCACTTACTCAGCCCCTAAGTGTTACAGATGGGGGACGGTGTTTGCAAAATGTCTGAGACTGCCTTTACTTTACACCCAATCTTAATATAAAGTTTGGTTTTAGCGAAGTCCTAAGTTGGAAGTCATTTTGGGGAGGAGATTCTGAAAGCACTGCCCCTTTGTCTCTTCCAGTTTTGTTGAGATGTCTGAAGCTAATCTAGTTCCTGATCGTTGGTATATGATGGTTTCATTTTTTTCTCTCTCCTTGAAATCTTGTAGAAATTTTCTTTTTAAAATCTTTTTTATTGGGCCGGGGAGTTAGCTCAGTGGTTCCAGCGCCTGTCTTGCAAGCGCAAGGACCCGGGTTCGATCCCCGGTAACCACATAACAATACTGGGTGTGGAGACTCACCCCAGCAGCAACCAGTACCACACACCACAGTGCCGGGCGTGGTGACTCACGCCTGTCATCCCAGCACTCGGGAGGCAGAGGCAGGAGGATTGTGATGTGAGTTGGAGGCTGAGCTCAGGCCCAGCCTGAACTACAAAGCGAGACCCTGTCTAAAAAAAATAAAAGCTGTTTCCATTTTTCTCTTCAACTCATTTTTTAAAATCCCTTCCCTCCCCTCTCCTCCATCTCTTGTTCCCCTTTCCATCTGAAAAAGATCTCTCTACTTCCTAATGTCTTTTATTTTACTCTTTATTTATACTTTGGCTTTCTTTCTTTTGTGGGGTGTTGCTAAGGATGAACTCAGGACTTGTGCTTTTGAGGTACGGGTGGTACCTGTCACTGGGCTAAATCCCTGGTCCTACTTTGGGTTTCTCATATAATAAAAACAATGTGATATTTAGACTTCCTATCTTAGGTTTCTCAGATAAAAGAAAACATATAATATTTAACTTTCTGAGCCTGGTTTACTTCACTTAGCATGATGGTCTTGAGTTCCATCTGTTTTCCTACAAATAGTAGCACTTTATTCTGTGTGGCTGAGATCTCATCATGTGTATGTTTTCTTTGTCCATTCATCTGTTGATAGCATCTAGGCTGTTTCTAGGACTGTACGGTTTGAATGGCTCTGCTGTAAACATGGCTATGCACGGATCACTGTAGTATGACATCCGCACTTCCTTTGAGAATATGCCCAGGAGAGGGATTGATGGGTCAAGTGGAATTTCTATTTTTAATATTTAGAGGACTCTAAATCTTGGCACTTAGGAGGTAGAGGCCGGAGGATTTCTGTGAGCTTGAGCCTAGCCTGGGCTACCTACCTCTTGAGTTCAGGGCCGTTTGAACTACAAAGTGAGACCCTGTATCAAAAAGGAAAAAAAAAAGAATCTAGATGATGTAGTCATAAGTGTTTATGGTATATTTTTCTGGCTACAGATGCATTTAGGAAGTCCCCTTACTCTGCCACTTGCCACATTCACATTTCATTGAAAAGCTTTACCAGCCCTTTGCACAGGTGTCCTTGTTGTCACTAGGGTTGCTTTTGCATTGATCTAACATGACTTCCTGAATGTCACTGCGAGTCTAACCTGGGAGGTCTTGGGTAAGAAGTTCTGTTTTTTTTTTTTTTTTGAGACAGGGTTTTGCTTTGTAGTTCAGGCTGGTCCTGGGCTTAGCCTCAAACTCACATCCTCACATCACAGCAATCCTCCTGCCTCTGCCTCCCGAGTGCTAGGCTTACAGGCATGAGCCACCATGCCCTGCACTGTGGTATGTGGTACTGATTGCTGATGGGCGTGAGTCACCATACCTGGCATTGTTGTATGTGGTTATCCGGAATCGAATTGGGGCCTTGCACTTGCAAGACGGGCGACAGGTGCCGGAACCATAAAGGGAAATAAATTGTCTTTTTTCTTTTTTTTTTAATTTTGAGGCAGAATCTCACTGGTCAAGCTGGTCTTGAACTTGCTAAGTTGTCAAACCTGCACTCATTTACAGTCCCCTGCTTGTCCAGTAGCCAGGTTATAGATATGTGTTGCCACCTATAATCCCCACCCCCACCCCTTTTTTTGAGACAAGGTCTCACTTTGTAGTTCAGGCTGGCCCTGAACTCACTATGTAGCCTAGGTGAGTCTTGAACTCACAGCAGTCCTCCTGCCTCTGCCTCCTGAATGCTAGGATTATAGGCCACCACGAGTGGCATTATGACACGTGGTACCTATGTGATAACAGGGATTGAACTTGGGACCTTGTGCTTGCCAGGCAGACACCAGAACCGCTGAGCTAAATCCCTGGCAATCCTTCCCTTTTTACCAAAAAGCAATGAGCTGGATATGATGCCACATACCTATAATCCTAGCACTCTGGAGGTTTGGAGCCAACCTGGGCCACACAGTGAGTTCAAGGCTATTAGACCAGCCTGAACTGCATCGCAAGTCTCACAAAACCAAAGTCAAAACAAAACAAAAAGCAGGGAGTTCAGGAAACCTCAGGCAGCATCCAAAAGGAGCTTGGTTGAAGTTTGTATTGTTCAGCTCTCTCATTACTGGGACAAAGTTCCGGATACCCATAATTTAAAGGAGACCACTTGGCTTGAAGGCTGCCTGTTTTGTGGAGATGCAGTAGACACCGGGAAGGGCAGGGCCAGCAGGAGATGCACCAGCCAAAGGCATGGCCAGAGAACCACCTCCTCCAGCGAGCACGGCACCCACACTGCCCGCCAGTGCTCCGGGAATCCCCTAACCCAACCACACAGATGGGGGCTTTTCGGGTGGTTTGTCTCCCTTAAAGGGAAAGAATACAGTGTAGTGCCACACGCTTTGTAAGGGTCTATTAAAGGGGTGCCTTCTTTTCTGAGGTATACTTTGGAATGAAAACTTTAGCTATATTTACTTGGACATTTTTGGTTATTCTAATCAGATTGATTTTTTTTTGGAGGTAGGGTCTCTCTTTATAGTTCATGCTGGTCCTCAACTCAGCAATCCTCCTGCCTCTGCCTTCCAAGTTCTGGAATGACAGGCATGAGCCACCACACCTGGCACTGTGGTGTGTGGTACTGATTGCTGGTGGGCTGAGTCACCAGGCCTAGCCTTGTTGTATGTTGTTACCAGGGATTGAACTCTGGACCTTGCCCTTGTGAGGCAGGCGCTGGAACCACTGAGCTATATCCCCAGCCCTAATCAGATTAATTTGGGTTGTTAAAAAAAATAGTAAAATAGGGCCGGGGAGTTAGCTCAGTGGTTCCGGCGCCTGTC
The DNA here is from genome assembly GCA_004026965.1 of Petromus typicus. Classification (NCBI taxonomy): domain Eukaryota; kingdom Metazoa; phylum Chordata; class Mammalia; order Rodentia; family Petromuridae; genus Petromus; species Petromus typicus. The sequence goes on from PVIR01021383.1 coordinate 7,172, forward strand.
TTGCAAGCGCAAGGGCCCGGGTTTGATTCCCCGGTAACCACATAACAATACTGGGTGTGGAGACTCACCCCAGCAGCAACCAGTACCACATAGCACAGTGCCGGGCGTGGTGGCTCACGCCTATAATCCCAGCACTCGGGAGGCAGAGGCAGGAGGATTGTGATTTGAGTTTGAGGCTGAGCTCAGGGCCAGCCTGAACCACAAAGCGAGACCCTGTCTCAAAAAACAAACCTAAAAAAAAAATAGTAAAATAGATGTTTTTGGGCAGTGTTTGAGATTGAATCCAAAGCCTTTGCCCTGAACAACATCATTAGCCATTCATTTATTTATTTAAATTTTTCTGTGTGTGTACTGGGAATTGAACTCAGGGTCTCATCTTGTCAGGCCAGTGCTGTACCACTAAGTGACATCCTCAGCCATTTTTTTCAATTTTTTTTTTTTTTTTGAGACAGGATCTCACTTTGTAGTTCCGGCTGGCCCTGAGCTTACTATGTAGCTCAGGCTATCCTGGAACTCATAGCAGTCCTCCTGCCTCTGCCTCCGGAGTATTAAGATTACTGGTATGAGCCACCACGCCCACCATGCCTGGCACCATGGTATGTGGTACTGATTGCTGGTGATGTGAGTCACCACACCTGGCATTGTTGTATATGGTTACCCTGAACTGGGACCTTGAGTTTGCAAGGCAAGCGCTGGAACCACTGGGTTAAATCCCCAGCCCTTAAAACTTTTTTTTGAGACAATATGTTGTTTTATAGGACAGGCTAGCCATGAACTCCATATGTATTCCAGGCAAGCCTCAAGCTCATGGTGATCCTCCTGCCTCAGCTTCCCAAGAGCTGGAATTACAGGCATGTGTCACCATGCCTGGCAGGAAGATAACTTTATAAGGCCTCTGTTCAAGCTGTCTGGAGCTAGTAGATGTAAATGACTTAATTAGCAAGAAATGGTGAAATAAAGGTAACGTTAGTCCCAGTTGGCATCTGTGTGCTTGGTGTATTTCTTAGACCTTCCTGCATCAAAGGTACATGGAGAATGAAACAGGTTTCTTGGCCTCAGGTCTGACCATGGAGTCCCAGTGTCTCAGGGTCAGATGGGCTTTAGCATGTGTGTTTAAAATGCTCCCCACTTGGTGGTGAGTGAAGGCGAGTCCATCATTGGTCCTGCAGATTCATTGGGTATTGTGAGCAGTTACTATTTGCCAGGCTGTGTTCAGAAGATCTCTGAAAACATGGGAGCCCTAGCCACATGGTGCCTACATCCTGTAGTGCTACCTGATTTGATGCAAGTGTGGCTGTTCTTTATTGTTGCTAGTTAAAGGTTTAGAGGTTTGTTGTGGTTCAGGAGAGGAGGAAGTATAGCCAGGGTGGACCTCATGCAGTCTCCAGAGGCTGTGGCTGCAGGCTAAGGGGTGGGCCCTGTATTGACACCTGCAGGGCCCTCTTGGTGTGGCTCGGCTGCTCTTGGAGGCAGCCAGTTGAGAACATAGGCAGAGGCCACAAGGCTGTGCAGCCCACCCTGGATATTGTGGTCACAGCTCAGGCGTCATAGCCTGGGTTTAAGGAGGCGAGCCACAGACCCAGTAATTTAGGGTATGTTTGAGATGGACACAGCAGTTGCGGTTTAGGGTTTGGGGTGTATTGAAAATGTTGGGCATCACTGCTTTCTCCCAGCTCTCCAGGATGGAGGGCATTTTGCAGAGCAGTTTTTCTCCAGAGGGACCATTAATCAAAGGCACACAGGTCTAGCGTCCCTTTTGGGGACAGAGCACAGTGGTCCCAGAGCATTCCCCAAACCTGATAGGATTGTTCACAGCTGCAGCCCGCCACAGTTACCTACAGATGGCACTGCTGGAATCTCTGAGGATTGTAAGGCAGCCAGGTAAAAGGTGAACAGAAAATGAGCCAGGGTTTATGTCTGCGTTTGCCTTTGCTAATCAGCGTCATTAGTGCGTGGTCCTGGCCAAGGTCAAGGGGCTGTCTTCTTGCTGACACAGACCCAAGGGGGCAGGACATCTCACAGCAGGTGACAGTGAGCTCACCTGTGTGCCTGCTGTCTGGTTCCTCTGTCCCTGTAAAGCCACCGGGATTCAGGCCTGGGCCTCCATCCCAATGGCTTTCTCTAACCTAAACCACCTTCCACCGGCCCACCTCCGAACACTGCAGCTGGGTTACAGCTCTACCCTCCCGGGCCCTCATAGTGGGGATACCATACCCTCCTACATGAGCTCCAGAAGGGCAGACTGTGCTTGCACCATAGCACTGAGTCCAAGGGTTGCTGGCACAGGGGAAGGCTGACACTGTTGTTTTCTTTTCTGCAGCATAAAGACAGGGAGGTAGTGCTGGAGTGTCCCTCTTCAGGAAGCGACTGGTCTGATGTGGATGAGGTCTCCACGGTGAGATTCTCTCAGGAGGAGCCCATCTCACTGAAACACACAGCAGCTCCAGAGCCCTCGTCCTTCTCCACCGACTATGTCATGTACCCTCCTCATTTGTACAGTAGTCCGTGGTGTGACTATGCCAGCTATTGGACCAGCAGTCCCAAGACTCTGGGCTGCTCCTCTGTGAGCAGCAGCAGCCATGACACAGTGCAGGCTGGGAAGAGCAGCCACGGCCTCCTGTGTGACTCTTCCCCCAGCCCCGCAGTGGGCGCCCAGAATTCCCTCAGAGACCTGAAGGCCGCAGCCGAAGGCAGATCAAAGACTTCTCGCTCATTTCCTACCTCCAGAAGCTCCGGAGAAGAGGTGAAGGAGAAAAGAACATTCCGAGAGGAGACGCCACCTGGTCCCGGTGGAGGACACACGTCTTCTCTCCTGCCGAGGAGCCTCCAGGAGCCAGGCCTGGAGCAGGGCTTCATTGATACCCATTGTCACTTGGACATGCTCTACTCCAAGCTGTCCTTCAAAGGGACCTTCACAGAGTTCAGGAAAGTGTATAGCAGCTCCTTTCCTAAGGAGTTTCAGGGCTGCATCTCAGACTTCTGTGACCCTCGCACGCTGACAGATTGCCTGTGGGAGGAGCTCTTGAAGGAGGATCAGGTTTGGGGGGCCTTTGGCTGCCACCCTCATTTTGCACGGTACTATAGCGAGAGTCAAGAAAGAAATCTTTTGCAAGCCTTAAGGCACCCCAAGGCTGTGGCATTTGGGGAAATGGGCCTCGATTACTCTTACAAGTGCTCCACGCCTATCCCGGCACAGCACAAGGTAAAAAGTCTTGTTTCAGTCTGCTTTCATTACACTTATTCCTTTAGTTGTTGAAACCAAACTGTAAGGTTTTCTCTACTTTTGAAGCAAAAAAAATTTAAAAGTCATCAAAATTCGTTTGCTCCAATCCCTTCCTCTGGATGTCATTTGTCAAGTGCTTTACAAGCTCCAAGCTCTTTCTTAACTTTCAGCTTTTCCCCCTGCAGTGTGGGCATGGACAGGCTGCAAACCTCTTGAGCCACTCGTATGTACGAGGAAGAGGCACTCAGTGACAGGTGGCTGATACAGTATCAAACATTTGCTTGCTTTCTTACTTGGAAAATAACAAACTTTGGGTTTTGTTTTTGTGTTAATCTGCTCATCTTGGGCAAAATTACAAAAATATTTTTTAAAAAATAATTCTTATTCCACCAGACATAATGACTATTGCTATCTTTTTTTTTTTGAGACAGGGTCTCGCTTTGTAGTTCAGGCTGGCCCTGAGCTCAGCCTCCAACTCACATCACAGCAATCCTCCTGCCTCTGCCTCCCGAGTGCTGGGATTACAGGCGTGAGCCACCACGCCCGGCACTGTGGTATGTGGTACTGATGGCTGCTGGGGTGAGTCTCCACGCTCAGTATGGTATGTGGATACCGGGGATCGAACCCGGTCCTTGCGCTTGCAAGACAGGCGCCAGAACCACTGAGCTAACTCCCCGGCCCAACTATTGCTATGTTAATATTTTTCCCTCCTAATACTTTCTGAGTGTTCAGAGAGTAATAGCCTGAGTAGCATTTCTATGGGTTTCTGACCAGGAGGACCCGTCTCCCTGTCCCTTCGATGACTCTATGCACTCAGGAGGATATGTTGCTTTCCTGGGCGGCTGTGAAGTGAGACCCTCTGGGTCTCATCAGTGTCTGCACCCCCCGGCTCTGGGCCTCCTAGAGCAGGGAGCAGGTGCAGGCGGCCCCATCCTGCAGAGGCTGCTTGATAGCCTGCCCACTGGTGTCATTGCAGGTCTGCCCTGAGGGTGTGATCTGTCAGCCAGACCTGATAGTAAAAAACTAAGTCTGAACGTAGGAGAAAAGTTGATTTTTAGGGAAGTGAGTTATCACCCTGCTGTTCCAACAAGTTTTTTGTGGCATGATGCAGGAATGGTATGGGAAGAGACATTTCAGCACCCAAAAAAGAAAAACTATGTGCCACCATGGTTGGCTTAGCCTTATTTATTCAAACTCTCACAGGAGTGTTTTGGGTACCAGATGTTTATTGAGTGTCTATTTGGTTTTTCACAATACTTTTTCCTTTGCTAAGTGAGAGATGAGAGTCTCAGATATGCGTATGGAAATAAATGGGCATGCTATCTCCAGAAAGCCGGACTTGAAGTGATACCATAGTGATCAGTGCAGTCTTCAGCTATTTTCTGGCCTGGTGTGATGGGACTTAGATTAGAAAATAGTGAGCTGGAGGAAATAAATTACTGGCAAAACACAAAGCTGCGGGGCTGGGGAGTTAGCTCAGTGGTTCCGGCGCCTGTCTTGCAAGCACAAGGGCCCAGGTTCGATTCCCCAGTAACCACATACAATACTGGGTGTGGAGACTCACGCGCAGCAGCAACCAGTACCACATACCACAGTGCCGGGCATGGTGGCTCACGCCTGTCATCCCAGCACTCAGAAGGCAGAGGCAGGAGGTTCGCTGTGATGTGAGTTGGAGGCTGAGCTCAGGGCCAGCCTGAACTACAAAGTGAGACCCTGTCTCAAAAAACCTAAAAAAACCCCCAAAAAACAAAACACAAAGCTGCGTACAAAGGAGAGAATGGCTGGAAAACATTTCTGTTAATACTGGAGCAAGCTGGGTCTGGCGATGCCCACCTGTAATCACAGCGCTTGGGAGGCGGAGGATCCAGGAGGATCATCCTGGGTGCAAGGCCAGCCTAGACTACACAGGGAGACCTCTCAGAAAAAGCGAGGTAAAATGCTGGAGGACGCCATGCTGCACAGAAGAGGACTCTTGGTGGAAGTCCAAAACACGATGCCCTGGAGAGGGGAATGGTGACTAGCAGCCACCTTGAGTGCACGTCTGCCCGACTCACGTCCTCTCAGAGTCCAGGGCTTACCTGGCTTGTGGTGGGTGCGCCTTCAGCTCTTGTCCTGTGAAGGGAAGTAGGGCCTGTTGGCAGCTGCAGATCTGGTTTCTGAGAGAGGCTGGAGGCTGGGGAGTAGCTCAGTGGTTGAGTGTGCATAAGGCCCTACATTCAAACACCAGCACCCAAAAAAGAAAAACCCGTTTAGTCTGTTTAATATTTCTGGAAGGATGGGGCCGGGGAGTTAGCTCAGTGGTTCCGGCGCCTGTCTCGCAAGCGCAAGGACCCGGGTTCGATTCCCCGGTAACCACATAACAATACTGGGCGTGGAGACCCACATCTAGCAGCAACCAGTACCACATACCACAGTGCCGGGCGTGGTGGCTCACGCCTGTAATCCCAGCACTCGGGAGGCAGAGGCAGGAGGATTGCTGTGATGTGAGTTGGAGGCTGAGCTCAGAGCCAGCCTGAACCACAAAGCGAGACCCTGTCTCCAAAAAACCTAAAAAAAAAAAAAAAAAAATTTCTGGAAGGATTAGAAAACAGGAAAAAAATACAAATATTGGGGTTAGGGCCAGGGATTTAGCTCAGTAGTTCTGGCACCTGTCTTTCTGAGTTTGATCCTGTTACCACATACAACAATGCTGGGCATGGTGACTCATGCCCAGCAGCAGTTAGTACCACACACCACAATGCCAGGCGTGGTGGCTCAGGCCTGTAATCCCAGCACCCAGAAGGCAGAGGCAGGAGGATTGCTGAGTTCAAGGCTGAGTTGAGGACCAGCCTGAACTACAAAGCAGGACCCTGTTTAAAAAAAAAATAATTGGGGTTAACGTGGATAGTTACCCAGCTGCCCCATTTTCTCCTTTCCTGTGTTCACAGATTTAACTGTGCACTTCCCAGGAGTCGGATGCAGATGTTCATGTGTAAGTTGCACACGCTATCCTGCTTGGTTCAGAAGCAGGAAGAATGGAGCACGCCCCGTCTCATTGGCAGAAGCCTGGCTGCCTTGGCCTCTGCGTTTGGCTGAACTTAATTAGTACTGAGCTAATAAGCCACCAGAGATGCCTGGGGGAACCCTAAGGTAGACCCTGGGAAGCAGAGCGTGGGTGATGGCAGTTCCGCTGTGTGTCCTGTGCCTCCACCTCCTGGTCAGGACAATGCTACGGGCGGGCAGTCACACACAGCCACAGGACCCTGCGCACTGGGAACTCTGTGGTCTGAACATTTTGAAATTTGGAACATAATACATTTCATGGTATTGCTTATTGGAAACATGGCTGGTTGTTAGCTGACGGACAGTCACCTGCCAGTGAGTCAAGGAAACATGTTTTATGGGTGTGGATAGAGCCCAGGGCTTTGGAGTTGTTAGGTATCTCTCACTGAGCTCTCCATATCCTTGTCCTATGTGCTTTTTTAAAGAAAAAGAAACTAGGGCTGGGGATTTAGCTCTTGATTGCTGTGAGTTCGAGGCTCTCCTGGGCTACATAGTGAGGTCATGGCCAGCCTGAACTACCAAGGGAGACCTTGTCTCAAAAAAAAAAAGAAAAGGAAACTAAGAAGTTAAAAAGTAATAGCTTGAATGTTTACTTGTGAATTTTTTCCTAGACTATTAACTATACTTTGAAAACTATACTTTTTACACAGCTGTATTTCACTTTTAAGGCTGTAGTGTTGTTGGGTGTTGCTTGTGTTTGTTGAGACAAGGTCCGCTGTATATTTTAGACTGGCCTTGAACTCTCTGTTTAGCCGGGCTGGCTTCAAACTTGGTGATCCTCCTGGCTCAGTTTCCCAAAAGCTCAGATTAAAGATGTGAGCCACCGTGCCTGGCTCCTGGCTCTTACGAGGGTAGTTTTTTAGAGGCAACGCAATTAAAAGGTTGAGTTGGGCTCCCTTGAAACCTCCTCCATGGGAGGGGTCTGGCCCCGCCTGAAGCACCTGCTGCCCAAGATCCTCTCTCATCGGAGCACACAGCAGCCGGTACATCCGCGTTGGTGCTGGTGCTGGCTGTGTTTCAAGAGAATTAGTGTCTCTAATCTGCATTAGTTAGACGAGTAAATGTCCTCAAGGGAATATTGTTTTACTCCCAAATGCACTTCCACATTTCATGTTAAAATGCTAACATGAATTATATTCCACAAATGAAAAAGCTGCTCAGGAAAATGCTGTTTCTGATGAAGGTAATTTGATCCTAACAGTAATGCATTCTGGTCTTGTTAGAAGGAAGGATAGGTTCTAGCCTGCTCCCCCACTGCACCCCACCTACCCCAAGGAACTGGGCATGAACCAGGGGTGCCCTCCTGATCCTTTTAAAAATTTCTTTCTTTGATTTTTTTTTTTTTGGTATCAGGAATTGAACTCATACCCTTGTGTTTGGAAGGTATTTATTTAATTTTGAGATATTTGAGATAGGGTCTCACTAAATTGCCCAAGTTGGACTCAAACTTGTGATCCTCCTTATTCAACCTCCCTAAGTGCTGGGATTACAAGCGTGTGCCACCATGGTTGGCTTAGCTTTCTTTATTCGTTTATATTATTAAAAATATGTTAAAAGTGGCTAGTGTTAAAAAGAATGAAATAGATGTATTCATATTAACCTAGAGGATATCCAGTTTGGACTGAGTAAAGAACACACGTTGTAGGAAGTAAGCGTGGTAGTCACCTTCCAGCATGTTTGAGTGCTGGAGTGTGTGTGTGGCACAGTAAAAAGTGAAAGGGCACTGTGCCTGGTCCAGAAGAGCACAGGGTCGCAGGGTGGAGCTCCGTGCTGTGTTCTCAAGTGCTGTAGAGGTGGCTGCTCTGTGACTGCCTGCCTCTGAGCCGCTGCCTCCCTGCAGCAGGGCCCTGTGTGGACTGCAGATGACTGGCCATCCCCAGGCCTGGGCGCACACGCGGCTCTATAGGAGGTGCCAGGTAAACAGTAACTGGCACGATCCCCTTTGTAATTTTAAATTGTATCAGGATTGGACACAGGGAGGTACCCTTCAAGCTGGGTGTCCTAGAGGTGGCAGACTTTTGAAGTGTCATTGACCAGATGTTGTGCGTTTTTCTTCTCTCAGGTGTTTGAGAGGCAGCTGCAGTTGGCTGTGTCTCTGAAGAAGCCCTTGGTCATCCATTGCCGAGAAGCTGACGAAGACCTGCTGGACATCATGAAGAAGTTTGTACCCTCCGACTACAAGATCCATAGGTTAGGAGGCTGCGGCTTGTGCGGCAGATGGAAGGCACTGCTTTGTCGGGGCTGTTAGTTGAGAAAGAGCTCACTGTGCAGACCAGTGCTGATGTTTCTCTTTGGTTACTCTTTCTTTGTTTCGAGACCCTGTGAGATCTGAACCCATATCACATCTGCACACCATTCTGAAGAATGGCGTTGAACCATGTGAGAGTTCTTACTCCACTTGCCTGTTGTTTTCCTGGCGCGCTTGGCTTTAGCCGACGCCCTGAGGCCACCGAGAGGAAGAAGGGGCTTTCAGTTCTCAGAAGTGGGGCCTGTTCATCCTTTGGGTCCGGTGACTCGGCACACAGAAAACGCTCAGGGCGTCTTAAAAAGACATTTTTTTTTCCTTTTTAAAATTGAAAGCTCCTTTTCCCCAGTTAGCTCAGAAGTCTAGGGCGTGTTCCGTCTGTGGACACTTAGGGTTCTTAGGGAGGCATGGGTGCTTCTTGCTGCAAGGTTTGGAGGTGGTGCCTGGGCAAGAGGGGCTAATTGATTTGGTGGGGGGTTATTAGGGATTGGATTCGGGACCTTACACTTGCCAGCACTACTAAGCTAAAATCCCTGGCCCAAGAGAGGTTAATGGGGAACACGAGGCTGGAGCTGCAGGCCTCTGTGCTGCTGCCGTCCAGGAGCCTGAGCAAGGACCAGTGCACACCGGAACTGAAGTGCGGGCCCGCTGCTCCTCTGTCTGCCAGGCAGGGTAAGGGGCTGAAGGGTAACCACTCTCTTCCACCCCTGCAGCGCCGTGAGGGCTGACAGACCAGGCTGTGGATGCCACGGCAGTGTTAGGGCTGGAGGAGGCCTTGAGCCCCAAGATGGGAGAAGTAAAGTCACCTACAGCTCATTTCCTGTATTTTTGTGATGCTGGCGCCCAGGCCTTCGCATGCTAGGCAATCACTCTGCCATTTCATTTTGTGTGCTTCAGCCTACACTGGTGTGATTTTTGCACACTGCAGTTGTAGCCTTAGAAGAACCAGTGGTTGGTTCTGTTTTCTTCTCCCGTTATAAGCTGTGCTGGGCCTATGTTATATGTTCCCTGTGGTGACTCTGCCAAGTGAGTGTTCTGTGACAACTGGCTGGGCACTGCTGCAACACGGAGGGGCTGGCTGAGTGTTGCCTCCCATGGATGCCCTGGGTCTGACTGCATTGGCACCAGCATGGAGTCCCTCTCTTGGTGCAGGTACTTCATGTCTGTGACTCCTGAAGGGCATGAGGCGTAGAGGGACAGGGCTGCTGCAGAGAGCACCGTGGGCAAACCCCGGCCTGGCCCTCTCCCCGCAGGCACTGCTTCACTGGCAGCTACCCGGTCATCGAGCCTCTGCTGAAGTACTTCCCAAACATGTCTGTGGGCTTCACTGCACTGCTGACATACTCCTCTGCCTGGGAGGCCCGGGCCGCTCTGAAACAGATACCCCTGGAGAGAATCATTGTGGAGACGGACGCTCCCTACTTCCTCCCTCGCCAGGTAGGGCTGTGTTCAGGCCAAGTTGCGCCCAGGAGGGAGGTGGTGGATGGTCAGAGTCCCAGCGCCCCAGTGACTCCCAGGTCCCACCTGGCTGTGTAGATCCTTCCTTGCTGTTGCTCTGCAGAACCTAAAGTCCAGGGGGCAGAGAAGCTGAAGGGTAACCACTCTCTTCCAGGCAGTGCAAAGCCCTGCCCTGTAGAGGGCAGTCCACGGAAGCGTGGGACCCTGCTCACCCAGAGCCCCCACTAGGACTCTCCCTGCACCTGCAGGTAAAGGGGTCTCTACAGGGCAGCCCCAAGAGGTCCTTGCCGGGGAAGGGCTGGCGGGAGTTCATTGTCTGGCTGTGTGCAGAAGACACAGCGATGTTCTGTACTCTTGGTGTCTTCCAGGTTCCCAAAAGCCTTTGCCAGTATGCCCACCCAGGCCTGGCCTTGCACACAGTTCGAGAGATCGCCAGGGTCAAGGAGGAGCCGCTGTCGCGCACCTTGGCTGCTTTGCGTGAGAACACTAGTCGCCTCTACAGTCTGTAAGGCCAGAGGACGCAAGCAGGAGCCTTGGAAAAGCTCACGCCGTTCACACGATGTGCTTGTCAGGCCGAACAGGTCTTTGGCTACATTTTCTCACAGAGTGAGCATGAAGCCTGATTGCTTTATGTGAACCTGGCTTGGAACCCTCTTCCTTTTCTCTTTCAAACCTCCAGGGTGACCAGCAGCCTGACAGGACGCGGGCTGGGTCCGGACTTTGCCTATGTCCCGGGTCAAGCATGTGACTGCAGAGCCCATTGGAACAGAGAGAACCAGGACTTGGACGCTGTCCTTGGAACTCTGTGCTCAGGCGTCAGCGCTGGCTGCTGGGTGGGCAGGCGTGGGCGTGGGGCTGCCCAGAACGGCGGCTGGGTCCCACCTCTTGGTCAGAATGTTCCAGGGCAGTCCCTGGATGAGTAGCGTAAGGATGTGAGTGCCTGTCCGGCTCCCTGTTCTCTGCAGCCTGTGTGAATAAAGTTACCCTCCTCCTCCTCCTCCTCCTCCTCCGAGCGCTGTGAGTGTCTACTCTGTCTCTGCTTCTTGGCTATAGAGATGAACCCGCGAGTGGAAAGTCGAGGAGGGCCTGCAAGGCTCGCCCTCCCTCCCGGTGCCCTCCGTGCACTTCCATGCAGGCTGGCCTTGTGCGCAGCAGGGCCGCAGGCAGTGGGACCCTGGGGACCCTGTGGGAGTGGCCAGGCGCGGTCTCAGCGGTGACTTGGTGGAGGCCCCTGAGAGTGACTGTGTCTTGTCGGATGGCACAGACTGGTGCCTGCCACACATGCACCGTGCTGCCACCCAGCCCAGAAAAGATGCCACCTGCAGAGGAGGTGCTTGATGCCTGCACCTTAAAGAACTGACTGGGTCCAGCAGGAGGCAGGGAGGGAGTTCGTGTCTTTGTTGGTGTGCGGGGGGCCTCGGGTGGTCAGCAGGCCCCTGGGCTTCCGCCTGGCCCAGTCAGTGGCTGCTGTTACCCAGGCTCCTGCGCTGCGTGGACTCACGAGGCCCTGGGTCCTTACTCACCATCACAGGGAGGGCAGCAGCGTGCCCGGACTGCCGGGTGACCGCGAGGGTATGCCTGGCTTTCAGGACAACACTGTCTCTGCTGTTCTAGGTGCCCTGGAAGGCAGTGCCTGGCTGGCTGGAAGCCCGGGATGGTCACTTCTCTACTTCTGCTTTGTCTCCCCTCGTCACCCCCCACCCCGTCATCTGCCTGCAGATGCCGTTAGTTGCCTTATTCACTACAGTCTTGCCTTCTGTGCGTATTACTGACCTTTGTGAGCAAGAGTGACCCTGAGCAGTGTCTGTGTTTGTCTTAGAAGTGGAAGAGTGTGTGTTGTCTGCCCAAAGGGCAGGTGGAATTGGCAACCACTGAGGCCAGAGTGGGCAAGGACCACAAGAGGAACCGTGGCACCTTTTCCAGGTGCTGCTGCCTTGCCGAGGAGCCTATTGGCCAGGCTGTGACTGCGGCAGCTTCGTGAAGTCCGCACCTGCCCCGTGCCTGGCAAGGCCCCCTGAGTCTGTACTGTGAGATCGGAGGTCTGGGGTGGGACCCAGACTGCATTTGTGAGAAGTGGGCAGATGCCAGCGATGAGGGCTGGAGTGGCACATGCCCCCAGGTCCGGTGGGTGTTCCTGTGCTGGTGTGGGTGCCGGCCGTGGAGTTTTAGCCTGTGTGGATGTGCCCCGTCCTTGCAGCACACCCAGTGTGTTTTCTCTGCACACTCGTTTGCACGGGGCAGTACCAGTGTTTATCTCGGGCCTCCTCCCGTGGGCAGAGATTCACACCAGGTGCCCGCTGGCCGGTGCACGCCACTCCCATTCAGTTCCCCCGAAGACGAGCGTCCGGCCTGAGTTCAGCGAGGGACCGAGGGTGAGGCTCGTTCATGTGGGCTGTGGGCTGGAGGCAGAAGGTGTTTGGGGCCACCCCCAACCAGGCAGTGGCCAGCCTCGCCCTTGAGGCCGTACTGTGCCAGGCCCTCACAGTAGGGGCACAGGAAGGAGTGTTTTTATTTGCATCCTGCCCGACAGTGGTTAAGGGCCACTGCTGACAGCTCCTGATGTCTAACTGCAAACTCACCGTCTCAGTGACTGACCTCGAGTAAGGGCTGACTTTGATATTGAAACCTGTGGTTTCTGTCCCTGCAGCCACTGGCTGGCTCTTATTACACTCCAGGGGCAGCGTTGCCGCCCTCAGGAAGCTCTCGTGTGTAAGTGGCCCGGGTCTATCTGTCCCCCTCCCCAGGCCCCTCTGCTGTCCTCCAGAAACCTGTGCTGGATTCCGCCTGTAGTTTTCCTGTGGTGGAGTAAATCCCAGTCTGCACGTTTGGCCTGCAGTTTGAACCTTTATTCGCCTGTTACATTAGCACAGGGTCCTGGAGATGTGGCAGAAGTGCAGGGAGAGCCAGGGGGAGCGCGTCTCAGCTGGTCCTGCGGAGTCACTTGTCAGTGGGGGCCTCTGGAACGCAAGCGGCGGGTCAGAGCTGCAGGGCCCCGTCCTGTGGGGCTTCCCGGTGGTGTTTGGGGCTCAGCAGACCCCAGCACCGGGTTGGGCAGCAGTGAGCACTGCCCTGCCTGCTGCACGCTGTTGGGTGTGCGGTGCTCACAGTGCAAATGATCATGGACACTTCAGGACAGATAATCCCACCTCCTCCATCAGGGTAAGTTTGGTGTCTTTATAAGACAAGGGGATTCCAAACAAAACCCAAAGGCCTTGCCTGCCTGGCTGTGGGGCCTGTCTGGAAGGAAGCTGTGGCACTCATTACCTTTGGGAATAGAGTGAGAGTTGGTGCCTGAGCACTGCAGGATTTTACACTCACGACAGCTCTTAGCACCGTTGTACAGGCAGGAACTTGAGGCTCAGTGGAGCCTGAGCTGGTTCAGGGATTTGAAGGACAGACTCTGTGCTCACCCCACAGTGAGCTGCACACAGTACCTACACTGAGAGGAGTTGGGAACTTAGCAGAGAGCCAGGACTTGGGGAAGAACACTTGTCACCACAAGGTGGCTCGGCACCCACCTGGGGTTTCACAGAAATGGACTTAACTTGACCCAGGCGAGGACTTACCTTTGGCCTCTTCGCCAAGGAGGTCCTGAAGAAGCTTCTCCAGGGCCTTGCCGTGCTGCTCGTACTGAGCCCCTGACAGCTTGATGCCCACGTCGAAGGGGATGTTGAGCTAGGAGACAGGACAGAGTCAGCATCGTGCCCCGCCCTTCCCAGACACAGACACCCTCTCCGGTGGGGGGCCGGGGGCTGGGGATGGGGTGTGCTCTCCCCACTGGGCCTGTGTCCTCCCCCCTCCTCCCAGTCTCGGCCTCTTGTGGGTTGCTGCTAGTGTGGAATCCCCTAACATGTCTTTTCCCCTCTGCGGGATTGGGTGGAATTTCAGATTGTGCAGGGAGGTTGTAGGGGGTTGTGTCTGCCTGGCACCAGGCTGCGAGCCTGGAGATGATCCTGGCGGTCTCCCCTCCCTTCCCTCCCCGTTCTGTCACGCCTGTCTTCCTCCCCCGCTACCCCTCCTCGGGACACAGGCATGCGGTCGTGAGGCTGACCAAACTGCAGACAGGTGTGTCCCAGAAGGGCGCGCCCAGCAGGCCCTTCATTCTGGGTGCTCCTGTTTCGCGCCCCCTTCCCTGGTTTCTAAGTGCGCGGGAGGGTCACAGGGGGTCACGCTGGGGAATCGGCAGAGCACCAACAGCGACCGACTCTGTCTCTGTTTTGGTGGTGGTCTCTGTTTTTAGGCCTAGTGTGTAGTCACCCAGGTGCTGTGTCCGCAGAGGTGTCTTAGGGCTGGAAAGGAGCCCTGTATTCTGGTCTTCACAGTGAGGACCTAGGGGTTGGTGACTCCAGGCCCACAGAGGGAGTTGGTGGCCAAGTGCTGGAAAGCAAGGCTCTGAAGCCCACCCCACCCGGAAAGGGCAGGGCCGCACTTTCATGCTGGGCTGTGGGTCTGCTGCTTGCTGCCACATCACACCTCGGCGCTCCCGTCCACAGCGGAGCTGGGCTGAGCCGTGCCTGTTCCCTTTGGGAGACATCCGCTGGCCCACCTCAGGCAGGTGCCTCAGCAGCAGGCGTGACCATCCCCAGAGCACGGGAGGAGACAGGCTCAGTTCCCTTTGCAAAGTGTGTCTCGCCATGGGGTGGACGGGGTGGGGGGAGATCCATGCCTGTGTCTTTAGGGAATGGCCTTTCTTCCTTTGGGAAATGCCCATTTCCCAGCCAAAGACGGGTGATCAGATCACCACTGGTCATCTTAGAAGGCTGCCGGGCTGGACAGATGGGAGATGTGCTCCAAGTGGCCCAGATAGGCCTTTGAGCACAGAGACCCCCTGGCCCATCTCTTCAGGGGAGTCGAGGAGTTGGTCTCAGAACTCTGGTAAGTCCGAATGTGATTTGGGGGGAACCTCTGAAAGGAGGCGAAGGGGCCTGAGGTGGAGCCAGAACAGAAGAGATCTGCGTGGCACTAGGCCTGTTTGTGCCTGGGCCTCCCCAGTCCTACTGACTGTCCCCATCTTGCAGGCCCCCTCCCTTGGCTCCAGCCAAGGCTGCGATGACTGTTTCTTCCAGGCCAGTGGACCCTCTCTGCCTAGCCTCGGCTTGAACCCGGGCTACCAGGACCGCCTCCCCGCCTGAGCTGTCCCGGGCTCCTTGCCTTGTGTGGGCCTGAGGGTTTGCAGGCCGTGCAGGTGGGGCCAGGAGCCTCACATGGTGCCGAAGGGTTCTGTGGGGAGTTCAGGGTGGAGGGTGGGGGCAGGAAAGGGCAGGGCCCTGTCCGGCACTGTGGCCGTACTCCTCGGCCACATGAACTTACCTCTGAACAGGTTTCCGGTGTGAAGGGGACAGTGTGGCCTCCCTGCCTGCTGTGGGGTTGGTGTAGAGATTAAATGACATGTAATTGGGGTAGAGTGTGTGCTAGGGTGTAGCTTAGCGGTAGGGCACCTGCCTAGCTCGGGCAAGGCCTTGGGTTCATGCTTAGCTCCAGAGAAATAAAATGAAAAGCTCAAGAGGTAGCACAGCTTGCAGATGAGACCGCTGCATACCGGGAGAGGCCGAGGCCTGCCTTCCCTCCGGCCCCAGCGCCTAGCTGCGGCCCTGCTGTGGCCGCCCTGTCCTACTCGCTCCCTTCCCTGCTGCAGGTGCCGCTGCCGCATGTGTGGGGTGTGGTGGTGATGGCGCAGGTGGGGGGCTGTGTCCACACTCGCCGAGCCTAAGGGGTGCGGCCGGCCCAGCCACGCTCCTGTAGCACTGCACCCCTCCTCCGCAGCCGGGCTGAGCCGCCTGGTCCCCTGGGGAGATGTCCGCTGGCCCACCTTGGGCAGCGCTCCCTCAGTGCCCCTGAGGCTCCCCACGTGAGCAGCGGCACACGTGAGCTCCGGTCAGCCCAGGAGGGCGCCCTGCCCGGGCACAGGTTCCAGTGAAAGCCTGCCGAGGGGTCCTGTTGCTGCTGTAAGCCTCACGCTGGGTGAGGTGGGGCAAGCAGGCTGTGCTGCAGAAGCGGTGCCTCTGCTCTAGGGGCTCTTTCCTTCAAAAAGCTCCAGACACAGGGGAGCCAGGCCCAGGGGCTCAGGCCTGGAATCCTGTACCCCTCGAGGCTGAGGCAGTAGTGCCACAGGTTCCAGCCTGGACTGGCCGCAAGTTCAGAGACTTGGCAAGACTTTGACTCAGAGTCATTCACAAAGGCAAGGGAGGGAGCAGCACAGAGCAGCTGGCCGGAGACCTGCCGTGGCCAGCAGAGGCAGTGGAAGTTGCTGGACACGCCTCAGCGCTCCTGGGCTGGCTGGGCCACAGGCATTGGGAGCTCTGGGCCCCCAACACCAGAGGAACTGCACTTGAGTTTGTGATGTACTCCCTCCTGCTAATCCTCAAGCTGTCTGCAGGTTTTCCCTGTCCCATGCAAGATTTGTCATAGCCAAGTGTCATGGTGCATGCCTGTAATGCCAGGGCTCTGGGAGGCTGAGGCAGGAGGGTTTCAAGTTCCAGACTACCCTGGGTACTTCAGTGATTTAGACTGCCGGCACCCTGAAAAAGTGCTCACAGCTCGATAAAGGTCTTGGGTTCAATCCCCAATACCCAAAATAAACTTGATCCACTTTGAGTATGGGGGGGCTAACAGCCTGCTCACCTGTGTCTGTAGTTCTGTGTCCAAGCACCCCATCTTCATGTTCAGTGAGGCCCTTTGAGGCCCCTGCTGAGCCCTGTGAAATCGCCTGGCGTCCGCCAGTGCCTTTCCTGCCCCCTTTATGCTCCTGAACACCTGTGATAAACTTACTGCCAGATATTTTTCTCCTGGGGGAGGAACTCAGGGAGTCCTGCGTGAAGCTCAGCTGTTCGGAGCTGGTTTGTAATTTCTGAGTAGCTGTGGATGGGGCCCTAGTCCTAGTCCCCTCTTGCCCCCTTCCTTGGCCCCACCCGTCCCACGAGCTGCAAGCCTTCGGCTCTGCAGAGCACAAACCTGGACCTCCAGCTCGTCCTCAGCCCTGTCCACCTGAGCTCTGCCCTCTTGGCGGGGCCAGTCTTCCAGTGCCCGGGGCTGCAGTCTGGCTGGCGGCTGCTTGGATCCCTTTCTCTGCAGGAAGGGAGAGGTGTTCTTTAGGTCCCGAGCCCTCCTGTCTCCCCAGGACAGGACGGCAGGCATGTCCTGTGCTCTGGGAGACTGCAGCCCTGAGCTGCCCAGTGGCAGGGCCTGAATGTGGGCTGGGAGCAGAAAGGGCTCACCTGGGCTCTCTGGTGGCCAGGGCTCAGGAAGCTGGTGCCAGCCATGGCTACGTCCAACCAGAGCACGCTGAGGAACAGCAGGCTGCAGAGGGTCCCCGCGGAGACCATGGCTTCCGCTGGGCTGGTGCAGGTCGGCCTGGGGCGAGAGGCTTGGGCAGCCTGCTGCACCCTGATGGGGCTGCGAGCCTGCTTGAGGGCCCACCAGTAGGTGGGGGGACTTCGGGCCTGGGGTTGTGACTACTGAGGGGCAAGACCCTTGTGTATCCCCACGGCAGGAGCGTGGGGAGGCTGTGTGCCGCCTCAGAGCGTGCAGGCAGGACGCTCAGCACCTCTGCGGTAAGGGCCAGGTGCCTGCGCTCCTGTCTCATCACCCAGGCCTGGAGGGGCCTGTGCTGGGATTTTCAGCAAGGAAGGATGGACAGTCCCAGCAAGGTCCCCAGGGGGAGGGGCAGGGCAGTCCCTAAAGGAAGGTGTCCCAGCAGCAAGCCTGACCTAGGTGCCCCATTCTCCTTTTTTTAGATGGGCCTGCTGAATCCCTGAGGAACAAGTGAACGGCCAGCAGTCGCATGTAAGTAAAACCTGTGCACACGCACACACGCACACACGCGCACACGCACACACGCCCGGCGAGTCCAGTGCCGCACCTACCTGGCCCCTGTGGAGATGGGGCTGGGGCTGGGCAGTCCGGTCCTTATATAAGAAGCCTGCTGTTTGCTCTCCCCCGCGAGTGCGGAGGGATAACCGACATTCCCTGGAAACGAAACGCGCCCCTTCCTGTCGGGAGCCCACGGTGGAGGTCAGGCCCTGGCAGATGGCTGGGTTGGCAGGCCCGGGGTGTGTACTGCCCCCGTCCCTGCCAGCGAGCACAGGGACGTGTCTGTGCCAGGCACTGTCGAGCTTGGCCTGCGCCCTTTCCGCTGTAAGGTGAGGCTGCCCTCCAGGCCCGCGAGCCATGTCCGGTTCCGCGTGCCGCTGTCTCCTGGGGACAAGCAGCCCGGACGGCCGGGGGCAGCGTGGAGCGTGCCGCTTTCGCCCCGTGGCCACACTCCGTCAGCTCTTTTCCTCTTGTGATTGGGGAGAGAGCCCCGGCCACCACTTGTCCTGGCAGGACAGCCCTTTTCCAAAATTGAGTTTTGAAATAGTGTCTGGCTAATTTGCCTCGGCTGGCTTTGAACCTGGGGCCCTCCTGCTCAGCCTGCTCTGCAGCTGGGATGACCGGCGTGCGCCACAGTCCCCAGCTTGCCTTCCTCCCTTCTTTGGGTGGTACAAGGTGACTGCTTTGGACAGTGGGTTTCGTTTGTCTTTTGCTGTGCTGCATGGGCGTCACATGTGGCCCTGAAGCTCTGCACTGAGCCACCTCCAGCCTGACAGTGGCAGGCTGCTCCCTCGGGATGGTGCCCATTCAGGGCGAGGCCTGACTGGAGCTGGAGGTGGGAGTCTCATAGCCCAGGGCTGGCACAGGTTCTTGTGCTGTGTAGTCTTAGGCAGGTCACGTCATTGGCATCCGGCAGTGAAAGCACTTACAACCCTAAAGAACCCTCTAGAAGGTAATGAGTGGCATGACCCACACCCCCAGGACTGGCAGCCTCTGCCACAGCCACCGCCTTGGGACGCCAGCCCCGGCCAAGGCAGCTGTCTCGCAGCGCCCGCTGTCCGGGCTGGGCTGTGCAGCGGGTGTGCGGTGGTGGATGGGAAGCAGGCCTGGGGCGGGAGGGGTGACGGCAGGGTGGCAGGCGTGGGCAGTGCGCAGTGAAAGGGATGTAAGGTGGTGTGGGTCGGGTTAAGGGTGCCCCTGCAGCCCGCAGGCCCCAGAGTGTGGACAGAGGCGGTGACCAGCCGTGAAGAGCGGAGAGACAGAGTCAGAGCGAACAAGAGGTGGAAAGCCTTCAAAACCTGGGAAGCTGGGCCCTTTATTTCCCTGGAGGTGAACAATGCCAGAGGGCCATGCCCTCCGGAGCCACGTGGGTCTCGGGCGATCCCAGGCCTCACACGCTCCTGGCCCTGGCTCTCGCGCTGTTTGGAGCAGTGTTCCGCAGGGTGGTCCACCCCATGAGGGACCTGGATGGGGCACCAGGGTGGGAATGGAGGGACTAAGGAGATCATGTTGAAGTTCGACCCCAGAAGAATGACAGTGTCACCTGTGGCCTCAGGAACTGTCACAGCTGAGCTCAGCTCTCAGAAAAGCCCTGCAGACTTTTCAGTTCTCTATGAAATCCCCCAGCCTCTCAGAACAGAATTCCTTGAACCCTGGTGACCGGGCGCCTCACAGGAGGCCTGGGGCGGGAGCTGCCTGTAGACCCTGGCTACGTGCCGTGAGCAAACACCACACAGTGCTGCGTTGTCCGGATGGTGCCCCCACCCAGGGTGGAGCCCAGCCGCATGCTGCGGTGTCCAGGGAGCGCAGAGGACGAGGGGAGGGAGGCAGAGCCACGGGGCCTGGACAAGTGCCGCCCTGCCCACTCAGCTGTGCGGGCCTCAGCAGGCAGCTCCCCCTGCAGCCAAGCAGAGGCGGGTAAGGTCGCCTTCTCTAGCTGTCTGCCAGCTGGCAGGATCCTGACTGAATGGACCAGAGTCCTTGTCTTTACTAGGCTAAGTGCTGTCCGTCCGTGGTGCCCGAGGGGTTCTCCATTCAGTTCGCGCTGATCGGTTGGTTTGCCGTGCTCTTCCCTCATGAACCACAGCACTGGGGAGCAAACCGAGGGGTGTCCTACCTCTGAGTTACCTCCCTGGCCCCTTTTATTTTGAGATAGACTCTTGGTGAGTTGCCCGGGCTGGGCTTGAAGTTGCGATCTTCCTGATTCAGCCTCCCAAATGGCTGGGATTACAGGTGTGTGCCGCTGTGCCTTGCTCATTTATTTTTACAATCAGGTCAGCTAAACTTTAGTCTGCCTGGGGTTATGAAGAAATTGGACTGTTAGAGTTTGGGACTTTTGGTGCTTTCCTTCTCCTGATTCCTGTGACTTCCAGATCAGAACTTTTCAGTAGAAACAAGGTCCCCCAGAGGGTAGGGGCCACAGGTGGCACCACTGTGTCTGGTTTAATAATCTATTTTACCTAGGCAACGTATCCATTCAGAATTACACAGTCAACGAAATACTTGACTTGTTAGCATCCCGAGCTTTGAAGCCCAGCGGTCTCGCTCTGGGCCGGATCCTCTGCTGAACCGGGAGTTCTGCGTCTCCCCTCTGGGCCCACAGCCACGTCCCCCTCCCCTTCCTCTTACACACGCAGCCTGTGTCTCCGCTTCCTACTTTGTGCGGTGGCGGGCGAGGGCTGCGGGCTTTTGGGCTCTCTGGCTGGGCGAAGCTGAAGCCGGGGCCTGGCTGACTGCCTGAGCCGGCCGCGTGGGACTCAGAGGAACCGTGGAGGAGGCAGACTTCTGAGGTCTTTTCCTCAGGCTGGTTTCTGGGCGTCTGGATGGGCACCCAAGCCTATTGTCACGGGAAAGCTAATTACCTAGGGAGTGCCTGGCAGGCTCCAGCACCCTCCCCCAAGGGACACTAAGAGGAGGAATGTTGAAGTCAATGTAAATAAGATATATGTCTCTCTCTGTTTTACCCTGTGGAGCTTAGTTCCCCTGACTTCTTTTTTTTTTTTTTTTTTCTTTTTGAGACAGGGTCTCGCTTACTTCCCACCTGGTTGATCCTCACTAGTGAATAAAGTTCTCTTTTTACCTAAGTCCTGAGTCTCTCACGTGCTTTCAACTTCTCTTTGCCACATTATAATTAATCTCAGGTAAGTTTTTTCCTGCTTTTAAAATACTGGTTCAGGCTGGCCCTGAGCTCAGCCTCAAACTCACACCACAGCAATCCTTCTGCCTCTGCCTCCCGAGTGCTGGGATTAACGCCCGGCACTGTGGTGTGTGGTACTGGTTGCTGCTGGGTGTGAGTCTCCACACCCAGTATGGTATGTCATTAACCAGAATCGAACCCAGGTCCTTGCACTTGCAAGACAGGCGCCAGAACCACTGAGCCAAATCCTGGCCCCTCCCCTGACTCCTTTGTTGTGCTAAAAGTTAAATCAATCTCCCCTGTATTTGCCTCATGCTTGACCCCTTTGTGTGTAGCAAATTGCCACCGACCTGTTCCCTCCCTCTTCCTTGCAGATCTGTTAAAATGCAGTTTCCCAAAAGTGACTGCATGTAACCATGGAAACTGACTGAGCTTTGCTAAGCCGAAGTACAGCTATGCAAGAAGCTTGTAATCGTAAATCAAATTATCATAACCTGCCTGCAATCTATTAAACTGGCTGAAAAGTTGGAAAGGATGGTCAGTCACTTTGAGTGGGACTCATTTCCCACCTGGTTGATCCTCACTAGTAAATAAAGTTCTCTTCTTTACCTAAGTCCTGAGTCTCTCACGTGCTTTCAACTTCTCTTTGCCACATTATAATTAATCTCAGGTAAGTTTTTTCCTGCTTTTAAAATACTGCTTGCTACCCAGAGTAAACCTTGAAAATTGTGGGTGTTTGGGTGTGTGTGTGTGTGTGTGTTTGAGGTGCTGGGGATCCAACCGAGGGCCTTACACCTGCAAACACACCCTTTGCTAGCGAGCTTCGTGCCCTGCCGTACAAGTGCTTATAAAGTAGAGCCAGGTGTGTGTCATTTCATCCTCAGAAAATGCTGTTTTCTTGGCAGGGGCTTGCTCTGTAGCCCAGGCTGGTCTTGAACTTGCAATCTGTGTCGGCCTTCGAGTACAGAGGTCACAGGCTGGTGCCACCCCACATCAAGAAACTGCAGTGTTGGGTTAAGGTTGGAAACAAACTACAGCTGACCCTCCACTGAGGCTTTTCTTTGTCTCTTCCAGCCCATAACGGTCCCACTTGTATCCCAGTGTTTTGTTCCTTTTTTTTTTTGGTACCAGAGGTTAAACTGAGGACTTTGCTCTTGCCAGGCAGGTGCAGCATAACTGAGCTGCCACTATTGATTTTTGAGTGACAACTTTGTAACCAGCGACTCTACTGAAGGTGGTTATTAAATCTAGAAATCTTTTGGTGGGGATTTTCAGATCTTTTATGGTAGAGTATCTGCAAATAATAATTTAATTTTTTCCTTTCCTGTCTTTATTATTTTTTAATTCTTAGTCTTATCTAATTGCCCTGGTTACTGTTTCCAGAACTATATTGAAGAGGCATGGCGATGGTGGCCGCCCTTGTCTTGCTCCTGATTTTAGGCTGAAAACTTTGAGTATGTTGTTAGTTTTTGGTATGTTGTTGGTTTGTCGTAGATGGCTTTTATCAGATTGAGAAAAAGACCATCTATTCCAATTCTCTGTCATTTAAAAAAAATTTTTTTTAAGCATGAATAGGTGTTGGACTTTGTCAAATGCTTTTACTGAATCTTTTGAGATGATCATATGGGTTTTGTCTTTGACTCTGTTCATGTGATGTTCATTATATTATTAATTTGCTTATGTTGAACCATCTCTGTATCCCTGAGATGAATTTTACTTGGGTGATTTGCTGCACTCTGCTTGTCAGTATCTTGTTGAGGACTTTTGTGTCCAGTTTTATTAGGGAGATTGGCCTATAGTTCTTTTTTTTTTTTGAGGCAGGGTCTCACTTTGTAGTTCAGGCTGGCCCTGAGCTCAGCCTCAACCTCACATCACAGCAATCCTCCTGCCTCTGCCTCCCGA
>PVIR01021384.1:0-29460 GCA_004026965.1 Petromus typicus
GGGACCGATGCAACCCTAAGGGCACATGAAACCTTGGGGGAGTGACTCCCCTGGGCTCAGAACAGCAGGCAGGTCCTGTCTGCTCTGCTTGGCTTCCCAGCATTAGGACATTATGCACCTGGATGGGTGCCATGTATCCTGGGCGGGAAAGTGGTTCACTGGAAAGGATCTGGTAACTGTAGCTTCTTCCGGGCCTGAGATTTACGCTCTTACTTTCAAGGGTTTTCTTCCAGCTGGGCTGCAATGAGTGAAGTCTGGACTTGTTTGGGAATATGATCCTGTCGGTTATTTTCAGAGTATTTACCTGGCCCCACTTCCCTCTAGTGATCATGGGCGTTTAATATTTGTTAAGTTTTAGGATGATAGCAATAAGGATAACTTAAAATACATGTGTAAAATGTACTCTGTTCCTGGCATCTGATAATTTGAGTTAACGTGGATTTTGATGAGAATAATTAACAGTGAATAGTTCGCCCTCCCGAGAGGGATATTTGTTTATCAGATGTGCTGCTGATGCATCCAGTCCCACAGAGATTCATGGCTCTTTCTTGCCCTCTTTCTCACACACACACACTAACTGACAAATTCAGATTATCAAGGGTTTTTGCCGTTTTCTTGCTGTTGCCTTAAGACCTCAATAAAACAGCTTATTAGGTGGAATTTCTGTGGAATCAGTGTTGAGCTGAGAATTGACTTGAACATGAATCACCATAATGTGTCTTACTGTTTACGTAGCAGTGAAGATTATCAAGATGAATGGCGGGGAGCCAACCACCCTCTTTATTCATCACAGAGTCATTCAGCCTTGTTATATCTCATGCTGAGAGATTTATTGGTAATTATTGCAGCAGATACGCTGTCTTGAAGGGAGCAAAAACTTTCAGGAATGGAGGTACTTCTGAGGCCAGTGAGAAGGTGGATAATTGTGATCCTGAATTTAGGGAAGAAATGTGAAAGACACAGAAGCATTTACGAAGTGGTAATCAGTGTGTGTGGATTATGTCAACCGGGGTACATGTTCTCTTCCTCTACATGTGTCCCAGGAGATCTGCACTCTTTGTTTCATGTTTTACATGGGAAAGAGGTGTATTATGGGTGAAGAAAATGTCAGACTTGCTTTTCTTTAACCTAATAAGCCCAGGGCATGTGCATCTATATCATGTGTATTTGCTGCATTCCAAGTAAATTTTATTTTCATTTCTATCATCAATCCAAAGATTTGTAAAAAAAAAAAAAATCTGCATGAAGACCTTTTGAGCTTTGGGAAAGGTTGTTATTGTTGTTCTGCTGTTTAAGGACTGAAGCCAAAGCACTGAGAAAGTAACCGAAAAGCACTTGCTAATGAAGATGAGAAGTTGACAGTTGTCTGGCTCAGCCTCAAGACACAGACCTGTTTGTACGGCAGACCAACAGAGATGCGGACTGGATTCCTGGCCTATCCTCTAACTGCACAATTAATAGAAGTCTATTAGTGGTCCATTATGTGACACTAATGGACAAGCTGGGAATTCGATGTGTAATTTCTGCAGACCACAGTGAATGATTTGTGACAAGAGGCTGTTGTATTGAAAGAGAAAGTGCAAAAGAAATGTCCCCAAACAATAAAGGAGATAAAAATGCTTTGGTTTCCAGGTTGAGATTGGAAAACCATTTCTTTCTATTTTTTTTTTTTAAATGGCACTGGGAATCAAACTCGAGCCCTTGTTCTTCCAAGGTATGCACAGTACCATTTGAGCTAAATCCCTAGCCCTAAAAACCATTTCTTAAGCTCTTTCTCTGTCTTCTTTTGTATAATATAACAAACATACAGACAAAAAACAATAAAACCCCACAGAAACCCCACTGTCAACAGTACAGGCACAGAACTGAGGGGTCCCCCAAACTCTCCCACCTGAGCAGTTTATGGGTGGTCGAATGGTAGGAAGTGGTCCCTTTGCACAATCTGCCAAAGCTGAGGTTGAGTAACGGCCCAGAGTCGCAGCCAGTGCTTATCTGCTCAGAGTTCCAGTCCTCAACTGGCTCCACGCACCTTTACATTCAAGGTCGGAGCAATCTGCAGGGGAAAGTGACACAGTCGACTGCTCAGTCTCAGAGCTCAGTTGAGGAATCACTGGAAGGGAATGGGCAAATGCACTTTATTTGAGAAGCTTCTCCTACACAGCAGCTTGCAGACCCTACTGGAAACTTTTCCCAGGACCTGACCATCCCACTCCCTCCTCCACGAGTAAACATTTTCAGTAACATTTGCTACTTTCAACTACACCACTATGATCGGTCCACACTGCTCACACTGAGCATGACAGTAATCCCAGCACTTCGGAGGCAGCAGCAGGAGGATTGCTGTGAGTTTGAGGCTGGCCTGGGAGACATAGGGAGTTAGGGGCCAGTCTGAACTACCAAGCGACACCCTGTCTCAAAAAAATTAATTTGACATTCACTTCATGTAACAATCATGGGTGATCTCAGGTTTCTGGCTCCTTCCCTGGTATTCTACCCAAGAAGCCAGAACATAGCTGAGGCTTTCCAAAAGCTACTGCACAACGTGTGAGGAGCCGGTGGGAAGACGAACAGAGGGGATTCGGGGGTAACCGAGCGGGAGAGAAGGCAGTCGTGGGGAACGAGTTAGGGAAGCTTTCTAGTTGTATCTGCGCCCACCCCGACCCACATCTCTCTCATTCCCAAACTTTGGCCTGTTCAGCAGCATTCACAGTCTTATGGGGGACAGAAGGCGGGGAAAGAGTCAAAAGCAACCGAGGGCCAGAGGCCAGAGGCCAAATGAGGGAAGCACCAGGTGCCGGCTGGGTAGAAAGTTCGGCCCAGTGGGAGGGCGGGCGGCTCCTGTCTTCCTCCTCTGGATCTCACTGGGGTTGGCAGCTGCACTTCAGGGCAGCCCTCCATGACAGAAGTGCCCCGGCAGCTGGGAGCCTGTGGCGGAAGTGGAGGCAGAGTTGGTAAACCCGAGAGGCAGTACCAGAGAGCCTTCCAAGCCCCGGTCTCTTCCACTCATTCTTAAATTTAGGAAGAGATAGAAAATCTAAGGGTCTGGCTTTTTAAAAATGTGGCTTTACTGAGGCCCAAACTGCTGAAAATGAACTTTATTTAAGTGTTAGTTTGGGGAGTTTTGAAAAATGGATACATTTGTGTAACTACTAACTCGATTAAGACACAGAGCAAATATCTGTCCCTGAAAATTTTATGGAGTGACACTTTCTGAAGCCCTTCCCCCATCTCACACCACCAGTAGGACAGAGTGCCTCTGGTCATTGTCCTCTTGCCTTTTCTGTGACTTCACAGAATACGCTGTGCAGTCTTTTGGATCTGGCTTCTTCTTACCGATGGAGAGCTTCGGAGAGCCACGCAGACGCTGGAAGCCGCAGCGCTCATTCCTTCTCACTGTGGAGGGGCGCTGCGCTGTGAGGACGCCCCAAATTTCTCCCTCGGCATGGACGATGGACTTGCTTAGCTTTTGACGATTACGAGTGAAGTTTGATAAGCACTCATGTAAGAGGTTTTCTTTTTCTTGAGTGAATGCCTGGAAGTGCTTAGACATGTGGAAACTATCGGTTTAATTGTATAAGAAACTGCCAAGCTGTCTTCCAAAGTGCTTGTACCACTTTGCTGTCCCGGTGGCCACGTCTGAGAGCTCCAGTTGCTCAATACCCGAGTCGGTACCTGGCTGGCTTGCTCTGTTTTTCGTTTTTAGACATTCTAGTAGTGCACCCTGGGTAATTCTCCATCGTTTTAATTTTCATTTTTCTAGTGACAAATGAGGCCATTGTGTTCTTTGTCATTATATGTTTTATTTCTTCAAATAATTTCTCCATTAAAAAAAAACATTGGGTTTTCTATTCTCATAAGTTGTAAGAATTCCTTATTCATTCTGAAAACAATTATTTCATTGTGTTATTTAGATTTTTTTCCAGTTTCTTACACAGTTAAACCTATATTTTCCATATTTTCATGTTTTCCATATTTCTCATATATCTAAGCACTTCTAGGTATTTACTCGAGAAAAAGAAAACATCAGACATGAATGCTTACAGCACTTATACATGAGTGTGTGTAACAACTTCGTTTGTAATAGCCAATGGCATGTCACTTTATTTACTTATTTATCTTTTATCAATGTCTTTAAAAGCCTTGAAAATTTTTTAAAATTTTGAAATCAAATTTGTCAGTTTTTTCTTTCATACAAAAATTTTAATTTATTTTTATTTTAAAATTAATTTTATTGTGAAATAGGTGTATATATACATATATATATGTATGTATGTATAATGATCATACTCAACATTGACAACTTGTACCAGTATATGACATGCCTTGATTCTCATTTTTCCCATTCCCCTGCCCACCCTACAATCCCACCCCTATATACATAAGTTTTGTTTCCTTTTTTTTGTAAGAAAGACTTGCCTAAATCAAGATTGTAAGATTTTCCCCAGTGTTCCCTTCCAGACATTCTGGAGTTTTAGATTTTGTATTTAGGCATATGACTCTTTCTGCACTGATTTTTTTTGAAAAAATTGATTTTTAAAAATATGAAATGAGATCCATGTTGAAGTTCCTACTTTTCCACAGAGAGATCTACTTATTACATCAACATTTGTTGAAAAAAATTTCATCACTCCATATTAAAATACCCAACAGCTCTATCAAAGAAGTTGCCCAGGTATGTATGGTCTGTTTCTGGGCTCTTATTCCTGTTATATTAATTCACATTTCCATCCTTGCCAAATCACTGCACTGCTATTTTAACTGTCATAACTTTATAATAAGTCTTAATGTTAGTCAGTATAAGTCCTCAAATGTGTTCTATTTTAAAAATATTTTGTCTATTCTAAATTTAAATTTTCCATGTAAGTTTTAGACTTTAAATAAAAAATTAATTTATATATAAAAAGCTGGCTGGAATTCTGATTGGAATTATTTTGAAGCTGTAGATCAGTTTGGGAGAGAATTTATATCATAATGACATTGAAATCATATGGTAAGTTATATCTCTCAGCTTAAATAATTTGATCTTTAATTTCTCTCAGCAATAAATTACAGTTATCAAGGTACAGATTTTTAACATTTTTGTCCAGTTGACTTCTAAATCTTTAAGGTATTCAGTGAAACTGACAACACTTTTTAAAATTTTTGATTTTGTTTTTGAAACAGGACCTCACACTATGTAGATCATGCTGGCCTAGAACTTCCACAGTAACTCAGGTTAGGCTCAAAATCCTCCTGCCTCAGCCTCCCGAGTGCTCAATTTACAGGTATGTGTGTCCATGCCTGGCTTAAAATTTTTGATTTCTAATCTTTCATTGCTAAAAGACATAAATGTAGGCAAATAAGCATAAAGCCTCACTTACAATGTTTGAAGGTACTGAAATAATAAGCTGCATAAGGTCTATTCATAACTATATAAACAATCATTCTCAATAAGAATATTATTGTTCCCTAAATGGGTGAAAAAATATTACTCTTAATGCCTAAAAACACAGATATATATTTAAATAAATATCTACATTGAAAGAGTTACAATATATGTGTGTTGAAAAATTTCATGGGAAGGATGATTAAGGAAAATCGCTTTAAAACCTCCTTAGGTAAAATATAATAATAATAATAATAATAATAATAATAATAAAAGATTGAGAAATACTAGTTTAGAATGTAGTCCTCAGCCACTGAGATATAGGAAACTAAAAATACACAAGTATTTGCCACTTAATACCTCTGAAACTCTTATATATTGATCATATTCTGGAGGGGGAAATATGTTTAAATAAGGCTTAAACCTACATGTTTCTAGGAAAGGAAACTGTAATGAATTATACACAAATTTTGAACATTATACAGGAAGTCTGTCAGGTTGGTGAATGCTGGATGTTGTTGTGGTCCTTTAAAAAGCCTGGTCTGTGTTCTTCGTGCAGTTAATTACAGGTCAGATGGGCCATTCTGAGTCAAGCTTTTCAGGTTTACGAAGGTGGGTCCAGAGCAGGCCGCACAGCCAGTCTTTCTGAGTCCTGCGCCCCACATCTCCGCACTGTGAAGTCGCTGGTGGGAGTTGGGGCTGGGACTCTCCCAGCCTGTGGGAGCGCTGGATTCACTCCGTTGCTTTCAGAGGCCGTTTCCCTGAAGCTGTGAAGTTTCCTTCCAGTCATGCCCGAATCCCTGCTCGTGCAAGGGTCCAGGAGACTGCTCAGGCACCGGGCTGCCCTTCAAAGTCCCCACCTTTGCTACAAACATGTTCTCAGTTAATCCTCGCTCTTTCTGTGGACCCTGCTCTGATCGCCACCTTCTCTCCCAGTGATTTTTCTGATTGTTATTATTATTTTTTGTTTTTGTTTTTGTTTTTTGAGACAGGGTCTCGCTTTGTGGTTCAGGCTGGCCCTGAGCTCAGCCTTCAACTCACATCACAGCAATCCTCCTGCCTCTGCCTCCCGAGTGCTGGGATGACAGGCGTGAGCCACCACGCCCGGCACTGTGGTGGGTGGTACTGGTTGCTGCTGGGCATGAGTTTCCACACCCAGTATGGTATGTGGTTACCAGGGATCAAACCCGGGTCCTTGCACTTGCAAGACAGGCGCCGGAACCACTGAGCTAACTCCTCGGCCCCTGATTATTATTATTTTTAAAATATTTATTTTTGAGACACATCTCACTACGTAGCCCAGGCGGGTCTTGACCTCATGGCGGTCTTCCTGCCTCAGCCTTTACCAAGCCCGACTCCTCCCAGCGATATTCTGGGTGTGTTTTCTTCCCCCTTTTGCACTGCAACCTGGAAGCTCCTCTAGGCAAGGGGCTAGCGCAGTTGTAAGGCTCATTGTATTTGTTTGCTTTCTCGGGGCCCACAGTCTTCTACTGCCTGCTGTCCAGTGTCTCAAAACAGTTGTTTAATACATTTTGTTCCCTATTTCCTAATTATTTATAGAAGGGAGACAATCCAGTGATTGGATTTAGTAGTCCAGTGATGGTTTTAGTAGAATCAAGGAAATACAAGCTCAGAAGAAAAAGACACATTTAGAGAACGCAAAGGCCATGAAAGAGCACAATAAGCTGAATAAATTCCATTGCACAAATCAGAGTTAATTGGCCAAACAGAGCAAAAAGTTATATAAGTATCTACATATTTTCAACTAGCAAAGAAATGATATTCAGGGTATGGAGGGGGAGTAATGACTTCTGAAGAACCAAGTAAAGCTGCTTGGTTTGAAAAATAAAATATCTGTTTCCAGAAATATTGCAGATGGAATATTCTGAAAAACTCCCCATGGAAAATGTCTAGTTGCTGCATCAGCTTCATAATGATTTCAAATGCAACACTAAATCCAAAGCCGGCAAGTCCAGCCCGCGTTCCCTTCTTTTCAGCGAATAGAGGACTGCAAGTAGTGTAGTCCGTGTGGAAATAAAGGCTGCCCCCTGTAGGAAGTCGTCTCTGTGAGGCGTGAAATTCGGACTGAAGCCCAGCCCCAGGAAGGAGGTCTAAAGCAGAGCGAATGAGTGGTGTGGCTCGGGGCGCTCTCAGCACGGACAGCTCCGGGTCTTAATAACTTGCGCAGCACTGAGACGAGGCTTTGGGGCCCTGGAGGGGTCGCAGGAGCCGACCCTCAGCCTCTTCCTTTCGAGGGAATCCCCAAAGGCCCATGTTTTTAACTGAATAATTGGCTTTTAAAATCCCGTGAGCCCCAAACAAAGGAGTCATTTAAGAAACACATTTGTTTCCAGCGTGACGTCAGGAGGAAAGAACATGCACCAGTGATTTCCTGAGAATTTCAACCACCGGCCTTTTCCAATTGAGCCTGGTGCTGAACTTGTACTTCCTGGATGGGCAGAGGACCATTAATCCACAGTTAAAATGAAATGGCTCCAGACTGCAGCAACCTGGGGATTCCAGCAGGATCAAACACAGATTCTCTCTGGTAAAATCCATCCTCACACAAGTCCCTTAGATCTTCATCTCACAGATTAAATTTGGCCAAAAAGGAGTTCACAATTCAGGAAATGCAGATTCATCAAAGTCGTGAGTAAGCAAGCTTTTCTGTCTGACAGGAGAACAGACACTTAGACTCCAGGGTCCTTAGATCTGGGATTATTTGAAACAACATAGACAATCATAAGAATAATCTATTTAAAAATAAAAGACTGAATCAAAAATGCACAAGAAAAACCTGATTATTATGTATAATCAGACAGACTTAAAAAAGAAGCAACTGGAAATTCTAAATATGAAGACAAAGAACTTCAAACTTAGTTATATACAACTAAAAAATATTTATCATGTAAGGATAAAATATTTCCAGTCATTTGTCTTTATGATTTTTAATATTCAATGAAAAGTATTTTGCAAAGGAACACCCTAATAAAGAAAAATAAATCCATGAGTAAGCAATCAAAAAACGGGTGAATAACTTAGAAAAATCCTCCTGTATAAGTTGTATTACATAAAATGTATTATTAAAATATATTTCACCTGAGATTTTTGTTTTATTTTTAAAGTGGCTACTAAAAAAACATAATAGGGTAAAATAAAAAAAGAAATGTAAGGATCAAAAAGAAAGAGACAAAATTATTGCTATTTGTAGATGGTCTTTTTTTTTTTAAACAGGGTCTTGCTTTGTAGTTCACACTGGTCTGGAGCTCACTATGTAGCCCAGGCAGCCTCGAACTCACAGTCCTCCTGCCTCTGCCTCCTGAGTGCTGGGATGACAAGTGTGAGCCACCACACCAGGCACTGTGTTATGTAGTACTGAGTGCTGGTGGGCATGAATTACCATGCCTGGCTTTGTTGTATGTGTTTACCAGGGATCAAACTCAGGACCTTATGCTTGCAAGGCAGGCGCTGGAACCACTGAGCTGAATCCCTGTCCCTGCAGGCGATCTTTAAAAACAATCTATCAGCTCTCTTTAATAAACTTTCTATATATTCAGAAAGTTCTGAAGTTAGTTAACAGGAAGTCAGTTTATATAGATGAATAAAAAGTCATATTCTTAAACCAGATATGACCAATCATCTAAAAAATTTTAGTAGAAAATGAGATGCATTTTACAATAGTACCAAAGTAAAAAAATATTCAGGAGGTACTGAAGGTGCAGTGGAGTATATGACTGGGGAGTTCAGGAAGGGGATATGAGCTGGAGGTGCATCTCAGGAATCCTCACTAAGCGAGTGTCAGAGCTCCCAGACAAGGTGAGCACATGTGCAAAAGTGGTGCTAGCCTTGACACTTGGAGCTCTCGGTCTTAGTCACTTTCTCATCACGCAGGCCCAACACTTGGCATCCACAGCTTAAAGGAGGAGAGGATGATTTTGGCTGATAGTTTTGGCTTTTGAGTCCAAGGGTGGCAGGATCAAATGTAGAAAGGGCATCATGGAGGGGCCTGCTGCAGAGGAAAGCTGTTGAGTCATGGTGACTTGGAAGAAGAGAGAGAAAGGAGAGAGAGGGAGAGGGAAGGAAGACACACCCTTCCCCGGCACATCCCCAAACAATGCCTGGCAAGCGGACCCCACCTCTTAGCTAAGGGCTAACAGGGGGATTAACCCACGGATGTGTATGGTGCTCCCACAGTCGAATCACCAGCCAAAAGCCCAAGCTCTGAGCGCACAAGAGTTTCTGTGGTTGTTCTTGACCTAAACCATAAAACCTTTCTCCCGTGGCCAGAGAGAGAGAGTGTGCAGGAAAATGAGAACGCAAAATATCAAGTGTAAATGTTTTGAGAATAAATCAATTCATTTCAAATGGCACGTTAGGTGATATAAGGTTGAACAATTGTTCATGAGGAAAAGAATATGAAGATCACTGGTGACTCAAAAAGGAACAATTTGCAACAGTTCATTCTGTTAGTTTTACTTTCAAACTGTTGTTGGCCAAAACCGTAATTAATTTTGGTGGGTTTGAGGGAGAATGACAGAGAAGTTGGAGACAGGGTTCTCAGACAACGCCTCGCAGGAGCTTTTTTATGAGACAAAAAAGAGAAGTAAAGTAACAGGAGGAAGAAAGAGGCTCAAGGAGGAGGCAGTTACAGAGTTTAGAGAACGAGCAATGCACCTGCAGAGAGGCAAGTTTGATCCAACCATGAGGGACAACCTCTTGGTCAGGGACAGAGGAAGCACTGAGTGGACAAGGAAGATGAGACCAGAGGTTCAAGAGGAGGCTTGTCTTAATGGGCCATAGCTAAGTAGGCATTGACAGGGCACAGTTGGAGGGTCCAGCCACAGATGAAGGTAGCAGCATAAATATGGAGGTGGCAGTGTGTGGACATTTTTGTTTTATTGCTTCCTTTTTCTTTGCGACTTAGGAAACATGGTAGAAGACGGGTGTGGGAAGAAGGTATAAAAGTTCAGACAAGTGGGAAAATGTCTTCCCACAGAGCATACACATAAATCAACAGGATTAAAGATGAGCGTGAAAGCCAAGCCCATAGCTAATGAAAGAAAACACAAGAGAAAATTTTTGTCACTTTGAAGGAAGTGTGGATTTCTTTAATAAGATTTTCTACAGTTTTGATGTGGTTTGTCCCTCTCAAATCACATGTTGAGCCCTGCTCTCCAAAGGTCGTGGTGTTGAGAGGTTCAGGCTTTCAAAAGACTCTCTCATGGGTAGATTTCCACGGTTCCTGGGAGAGAGGCCAGTTCCCCGGAGAATGGGTCATTGTAAAGTGACGCTGGCACCTCCCTCAGCTTCTCCCGAACTCGAGTGTCTTCTGTGTACAGGCTGGCTTTCCCTTCTGCTTCTTTCGCTGACCTGATCCACTGCAGAGCTTTCCTGAGGTACCAAGTAGCTGCTAGCAACGTGCTGTCATATTTTCCTGTCTCCATAATCATGATTCAAAATAACCTGTTTTCTTTATAAATCATGTGACCTTAGGTATTTAAGTGCAGCAGTCCAGAATGACTGGAAGTTCTCAAAAACACTAGCCTTACAGGAAAACATGGATAAATCTACCCACAACAGTCCTTCAAAGTCACTTTTTCTTCACCACCCTTGTTTTCTTTCGAGCAGTCACTCCAGCAAGTCTTTGGTCCCCATTGCACCACTGAGACTGAAACTCTCAGGTCAGCAGTGCCCCGGATGAGAACAAACCTAGTGGACGATTCTCGTCCTAATTTACTTCCACTTGGCCACAGCTTTGAACAGAGCAAGCCGCTCCTGTCTGCTGAAAGCCCCGTCTGTCCCTCATCTGGCTGTGGGAGTCATACCCTCTGTTGTTTTCCTCTTACTTTCTCAGCTTCCTTCCAGCTTTTCAGACCTAAGAATACTGAAGGCTTCTCCACGATAAATACAAAGACTCTCCAGCAACGTTCATTTCTTCTTCTTTTTTTAGGCTTTTGGAGACAGGGTCTCACTTTGTGGTTCAGGCTGGCCCTGAGCTCAGCCTCAGACACATCACAGCAATCCTCCTGCCTCTGCCTCCTGAGTGCTGGGATTACAGGCGTGAGCCACCACGCCTGGCACTGTGGTGTGTGGTACTGGTTGCTGCTGGGGTGAGTCTCCACACCCAGCATTGTTGTATGTGGTTACCAGGGATGGAACCTGGGCCCTTGAACTTGCAAGACAGGCACTGGGAGTGCTGAGACAAATCCCCGGCCCGACAGAATTCATTTAAGTGACCTTGTGGTGCTCCATCATCTTTTAAGTGTCATTTGTACACTAATGAATCCAAAATTTATAACTCTGCCCAAAACCTCTCCAACTGAATTCCAGATTTATACATACAGTGTCCTCTCTGGATCCACCTCTGTCTTTAGTTGACCTCTCAAACTCCCACTGTTCCAAGTCAAAGTTTTTACTCCCCTCTCAAAAATGCCCCAATATTGAATGGACCACATTTTACTAAATGACACCACTATTCAAGAAATCTCAGTGTGATCCTTGGTCCCTCTTCTTCCCTACCCCACCTTGTATTTAATCCAAAAGCAAATAGCATCAGTTCTACACTGAGGGTCCAGCAGCATAGAGCAATTCTTACTGTGTCATTACTACTATGCCAGTCAGTCTGCCAGGCCCACGGACTGCTGCCTTCTCTATTCTAGCTTCCATTCTACTCTCCTCATTATACATTATCCTCAAGCATCTAAATAGTTTAAGGACATAAACCAAGTCATCACTCTCCTGCTCCCCGCCTCCAGGGGATTCCTCGCATGCTTAAATTAAAGCCCAGAGCCCTGACTTGGCCTATAGGCACTCACGTGGCCTGGTCTACATGTCACCTAATGGTCGCTGGTCCCATGGACCTAATCTCTCATCCTTCGCTTCTTCGTGCCCTGCCAGCATGGCCCTGTGGTCTTGTAGCTTTTTCCAGAAACAATTGCTGGTTTCAGGGACAGGGAAGCCCCAGTCTGTCGCTCAGACGTGCAGAAGCTCAGTCTCTCACTCCAGCTTTTCGGTCAAATGCTGTGTTTTCTGGCAGGGAAGCACCTTGACCCATAACCCTATTTAAGGCACACATTTCATTGAATCTCTGTCTACCTTATGATATTTTTCCTTGTAGTTCTTATTTCTGTCTGTGTGTGTATACCATCATTTTTCTCAGTGTCTCAATAGGCTGTAAATTTCATAAGTATAAAACTATCTGTTTTCTTCTCTACTCTTATCTCACTATCTCAGTTGTTACATAAATAATAAATGAATGGATGGATAGTGAACAAGTGACTGAATCATCAGTATGGATGGATCAGTGGTGTTGAGCCTAAAGCACGTGTGCCACAGCAGCCTGTGTGATAACACTGAAAGGTCTAAAAATTTGCCGTCTGGATGTTATAACACTGTGCTAAGGGAAGAAAATAAGACACAAGGGAAACTGTATCCCCAAACTCTTTATGCAAATTTATGCAAGCTTCAAAATAGAGAGAGGAAAGTCTTTTCAACAAATAATGCTCAAATAACTAGATAAATATGTGGAAAAAGTGAACCTCAAACTTTATTATGCACTATAGATCCACTAATGCTATTGATGAGTCATAGATTTAAATATAAAAGTATAGCTGGGCTTGGTGGCTCATGCCTGCAATCTCAGCACTTGGGAGGCAGAGGCAGGAGGATTGCCAAGAGTTTGAGGCTAGCCAGGGCTACAAGGTGAGTTCAGGATCACCTGAACTACAAAGTGAGACTCTGTCTCAAAATAAATAAATAAATAAATAAATAAATAAATGAAAAAGTATAAACTATAAATGTTGAAGAAGAAAAAAACCCCACCAAAATATCTTCATGAACTTAGGAGAACTCAAGCAAAGATTTCTTAGTACAGAAAAGAAACAATGCCCCTAAACCCAACCACAAACCAACAAATGAGCAACAACAACCCTCATATGGTAGATGTTATTAAGACTGAAAATGTCTGGTGTGGGGCTGGGGCTGTGTATCTCAGTGGTAGCGCAGTACCCACGATGCCCTGGGTACAACCACCAGTACTGCAAGAAAAAAAAGGAAGGAATGAGAAAAAGAAAAAAGTCTGGCTTATCAAAGGACACCATTAAGAAAACAAAAGGCAAGCCATGGTCTAACAGAAAATATTTATAATACATAAATTTAACACATGTAAAGGATTTCAAAAAATGAACCATAAAATGTAAACAATACAATTTTAAATGGAAAAAAGCTTTAGTCATTTTTTAAAAGAAGACACATAAATATCTAATGCACACATGAAAATATACTCAATATTATAAATCATCAGGGAAGTTTCACATGAAAGTAAAATAGATATTCTTAGAATAGGATGTTCCTGCAGCCGGGGCAGCAGTCTACCGCGGGACAAATCCTTCAGAAAGCATTTTCTAGCTTCTTACAAAGTTAAATATATACTTCCTTAGTAAACCTGTAATTCTACTTCTGTGTATTAATCCACAAGAAATGAAAACCTGCTTCCTCACAAATGCTCATCGTTGCATTTTTCATAATAATCAGCCTGGTGCTGTCCAGCGGCAGCTCATCAGCCGGTGATGGGGTGAAGTGTGTTCATTCATGCAACACAATACAGCTCAGCAGCAACAACAAATGAAAGGAATGACGCAGATGATTCCTAAAAACTCACTGAGTGGAAGAAGCCAGGCTTAAAAGACCTCATGGCTCCTACGCAAGCATAAGTGAAACTTTACGTGGCAGAGATCTGAGACAGAGTTCCTTGGGAGGGTGCAGATTGAGTCAAAAGAAGCACAAGGGATTTTCTGAGGAGATGAAAATGTTCTGTACCTCGCGCTGAGTGGTAATTATACTGATGTGTACATCAAAACACATCAAAATGAACATTAAAAGTACAAAACTTATCCCTACATAAAGACCTATATATAGAACGATTGCATACATTTGCCAGGGATTATTGCTTATGTAAGGACATATTTTAAGCACTTTATAAATGGACTTTTCTTGGGGACACGGAAAGATGAAGATGGCACACAAAATAAATTGTAAAATAATGTAATAAGAGAGCAGCATTTTAGTTTAGGGGTAGAACACTTGCCTGGTATTTGGGAGTCGCTGGATTCCATTCCCAACACTGCCAATAAAAATAGTAATAATAATTAAGATAAAAACAAAGCTCTTCAACTGATAAAGAGCAGGAAGAAGGGGAAAGTGACTATAAAATTTGCCCCTGACATGATAAAACGAGAGCAGATAGGTAGGAAGGAAGAGAGGTAAGAAACAAGAGTGGTGGGAAGGAAGGGGAAAGAGACGGGGAAGAGGGTGCATGCAGAGCAAGGGCAACAAAAAGGCGGAAGAGGCAGAGGAGGAGGAAGTAAATGAACGCATCCCTGCTTCGCTATTCGTCCTCTCCTCGCGGGAGACCGGAAGCTCTTGGGAGGGCGGGACTTGTCGTCCGCCCTTACCTCTGCCTGCCGCCGGCTGCTGGGGTCACAGGCCGCAGCAGCTGCGCATCAACCGCCAGGTGTGCATTCGGAAGCACCGACAGCCCTTTCACTGGGACTCCAGGGAGGACGACGTCGGTAGCATTTTATTGGAAACACTTTAAAGGCAGGAGCCACTGTGATTCCATCCAGCAGGGCGCCCACGGGCTGCAGGTGGCCACTCAGTCACTGGGAAGGCCTCTAGGGAGCCTTCTGTGCCACACTGCAGGTGCACGGCGTGCTGACTTTTGAGCACACTCAGCGAGCACGCTTCTCCCACAGGGCTTGTCACACTCCACCACCACCTGGCTCACCTTCCTGGGCTGTTTCTCAGGCCTGTTTGCTGCCCTGAATTGGGGCGATCACAGCTGTCCCGAGCCTGGCAGCTCTGTGCTCCTATTCTGGACCTGTGAGTTAGCTGTCCTCACCCCTGGCTGCGCTCCAGCTCAGCGAGCCCCGTCTTGGTTTAGCCTGGGGTGAGGCCGGGGCTGCAGGACGACCCAGCTCCAGCCCTGCGCTGAGGAGCCCAGGTCCCGCGTGGAAGTCTGGACTGGAGTTTTGGAAGGAAGTAGCTGAGAATTCCTGGCCTGAGACCTGGACAGCCTTCCTAAACAGTAGTCTGCTGAGTCTCAAAGCTCGCGGACTTTTCCGAGCTCGTCGTAAGCAAGTTTGATCTTTCCACCCGCAGGGGTGAGACCCAGCGATGAGCTGGGCGTTCCTGGGAGTCCCTGCTCCTGGCTGCTAACATAGCACAGTGATCGCGGACAAGGTCGTAGATGGGGAAGCTTTGTCTCAAAATACCCTGGCCTCATATCACATAGCTAAATGAGCCCGGGGACCAAAAGGCCCAGGATCAGTTCTACCTTCTGGTCTGCAGACTTGTGACAAGTGACTCGAAGCCCCAGCCCAGATTTCTTCATCTCACAGAGGCGGGGACACCTCCTCTGAGCGAGTCACAGGACTGAGGAGGTAACATGTCCCAGCTCAGAGCCTCGAGGGCCCGCATGGGGGGGGGGGACCCACTGCCTCCCTTCCCCTCCACGAGGGGAAGCAGGAATTTCCAGCCTGCTTTGCAAAGTCCGATTGCAGCTGGCTTGCTGGCAACAGCAGGATATTTGTGAGGCAACATGGCTTCCCCAGCCCCGTGAAAGTGGTATTATCTTTTCGGTATCCGCGGAGATATTATTTATGAATCCAATTTCTCTTTTTAGTCTACCTGCAAATTACATCCTTACCATCATTCTGGAGAGGTAAATTTATTAGGGAACATCATCACGGATTATTAGAAATCAACAAGTATCATCAGCTGTGGATAGGAAATTTATTACATTTGTTTTACAGTGACCCAGATAAATGTAATGAACAGAGAGAGACAGAGACAGAGGCAGAGAGAAAAACATGGGGATATGTCACTCAGACCTGTGTCAGTTATCCCTGATCTTAGTACTTAAACCCACCTTAACCTATCACAACTGAAATCCTTTTTGAAGCCCTGCATATAGGACCCCGAAATATAGAAACACTGCATGTGGATTATTCACAGAAAAATCAGTCTACTGAAAATCAGTTCGCCTGTTGACGACTGGAATAGAACAGACTGTGCAGAAAAAATCCTGGGCAGCTTCAGCCAACTGATCAGCAAAGGGGCCAATAATATACAGTAGAGATGAGACAAATGGTGCTGGAAAACCAGTTATCTGCACACAGAAGATTGAATCTGCAACCAAATCCCTCACCCTGTTCAAAAAAATGGATGGCAGATTTGAACATAACTGGAAGAAAAAATTGGCTAAACTCCTAAAGATGTAGGCATACACAAGGACTTTCTGAACAAGGCCCCAATTGTACAAGAAACAACACCAAAAATCAACAAATGGGATCAAATTAAAAATCTGCACAGCAAAGGAAACACGCTGTCAGAGTACAGAGACAACCCACAAAATGGGAAAAAACTTCTCTCAGCTATCTCTCAGAGGACTAAAATCCAGATTATACAACAACTCAAAAAGTAGACTACCTTCCCAGAAGGCCCAATAAAAAACTGGGGGATTGAAATGAATAGACATTTCTCAGGAGGATAGATGGTCAAAAAGTGCATGGAAAAAAGTTTTGCTTCTTTGGCCAGTAAATAAATACAAATCAAAACCGAAAACTCCGAAAAGAGAAACTGGTGGTGAGACTGTGGGGAGAAAGGAGCCCTTCTACACTGCTGCTGGGAATGTAGACTAGTGCAGGCCCTATGGGAATCAGTACAGAGGTTCCTCAAGTGGAAATTCCATTTGACCCAGCTATACCACTTCTGGGTCTTTCCCCAAAAGAGTGTAAGTCTGGGACCGGGGAGTTAGCTCAGTGGTTCCGGTGCCTGTCTTGCAAGCACAAGGGCCTGGGTTTGATTCCCCAGAAACCACATACGATACTGGGTGTGGAGAATCACGCCCAGCAGCAACCAGTACCGCAGACCACAGTGCTGGGCGTGGTGGCCCACACCTATAATCCCAGCACTCAGGAGGCAGAGGCAGGAGAATTGCTGTGATGTGAGTTGAGGCTGAGCTCAGGGCCAGCCTGAACTACAAAGCGAGACCCTGTCTCAAAAAAACAAAAACAAAAACAAAAAAACAGAGAGTGTAAATCTGTATTACAATGATCCAGGCACACTCATGTTTATAGCAGCACAATTCATAATACCTCAGTCTTGACTCATCAATGAATGGATAAATGAAATGTGATATATATCATATATACATGATGCATAATATGTACATTATATGTGATGAGTGTAATCTCTATATATTGAAACCTTATACTAATAAAACAGAAAGTCAGTTCACCTAAAGATCTATTTTTACAATGACTGATTCAGCATGTTTCCTAGCCCGGAAAGCATGTGTTTCTGTACCTGAAGCTTACAGCACTTTTTACAGCTGGAGGGACAGGGCTTTGCAGAGCCACCAGCAGCATATCCGCAGGGGCCTGTGGCTTTCAGTGTTCTGTTGCTCTGCTCTGTCCTCCTTTGCCTACAAAGCAAATACTCCCAAATTTAACAGTTTAAACGACAGCAGACATTTATTATCTCGCAGAGCTGATGTGAGTCAGCAGAGAGCAGCTGGTTCCCTGCACAGGATGGCTCAGAAGGTGTTCCTGCCCTCCCCTGCCCTGCCCTGCCCTGCCCTTCCCACCTTTTTCCCTCTCAGCCCATGTGTCTTTGTATGCCTTTATCTTTTCTGTTTCTCTCTGTCTCTATTGTCAGCCTTTCCTTCTAATCTGGGGACTAGTCAGATTACCCCCCGGGTCCCCGGGGCATTGCCTGGTATCACAGGTGACTGCCTTAGAGTAGCCAAGAAATGCTGAACTCACTGCTGACAGAAACTGCATGGAAGCGTGTGTTTGTGTGTTGCTTTGGGCCGGCGGGCACTGAGCCCAGGTCTCTGCACTGAGCTTCTCTCCTCTGCATCATTTCTTTCCCCTTATTTTGTAACAGGGTCTCACTAAATCTCACCCAGGCCAGCCTCAGACTTGCAGTCCTCCTTCCCCAGACCAGTCTGTTCTGTGAAGGGCCAGTGACGTCTTTGAACTCGTTGCCGGCTGATCCTTAGCATGCTCTGGAGCAGAGAGAGCAGACTGTGGTTGTCGGCTGCACCAGAGCTGGAATCCGTCTGCTGGCTGACCTGCTTTGCAGAACACCACCAGCATGGTCCTGGCTTTCCAGAAGGCTTCACGGTTCCCTGAGGCCACTGCAGGGCGACATGGAGTGCCATGGTTGTTGGCACATAGAAAGCAAGGGCTGCCTAAGAAGGCAGAGGGAATTGGAATCTTCAGGGGCATCTCGGGCAGCCTGACCACCGACCACTGTCTATTTACATGGGGCCCTGGAGGCCATGTGCTCTGCGCCCTATTCAGAAAAGATGCAATGGGCCACCAGGACAGCCCGGTGAACAACCTTTGTGAGCCCGAGTGGAGCCAGGCACAGAGAGACAGCCAGCCCGAGCTGTTCCCGCGCCTCTGCGACAAATTATGAGAACTTAGTTTTTATTAAAGACACACTTAAAAATATTTCCCTCTTCTTAGAGCTTTAGTTTTCCCTAAAACTACAACTGTCTTCTCTTTAATGCCTTGGGAGAAGTTGCAGTAAATATTTAGAATAAGGCAGCCATCAAAGTGCATCCTGGAGGTAACCCTGGGAGTCTGTCTGCTGCCTCCCACACAGAGAGAGCGTTTCTTCTGGACCCGCTTTTGGCTCATTTTCATTTTTCTTTGTTTTACATATTGTATCTTTTTTGAGGAAGAAAAACTAGCCAGCTCATTATCCTCATTTCTGTGCAATCAGGAAGGGTCCACTGCACATCCATTTCAGAATGATAGATTTTATGGCAATGACTACAACTAGGGTCAAGAGGAGAGCAGGAAAAGGCGGCACGCTGGAGGGAACCTCAGCAGAAGGGAGGTGATCTGCGGCAGACAGAATGGGATCAGCAGAACGTTACTCTCAAACTCGGTGGCCTGGGAGCCACTGTGGGGCTGAAGCTGCCCAGGGCAAATCTGAGAAGCTGCACCCTTCACTCCAAGTCTTGCCTCTCTTCTCCCTGTGCAGTGTCTAACCTGGGCATTCTTTGCTTGCTTTCTACCTGAAGAGATATTTAATATTGGAAGCTTATATGTTGTTGAGGATTTTTTAAATTCAAATTTTTATTGGTACATTATGAATGCACATCATCATTGCATTCAACATTGAGAGTTTGTACCAGAAAATGACATGACTTGATTCTCATTTTTCCCCTTCCTCCACCCACCCTGCAATCCCTCACCCCTATATATATAAGATTTGTTTCCTTTTTAAATTACTATCACATTCTATTTCCCCTCGTTATTTACCCCTATACCCTCCCCCCTTTTAAATATTTTCTATTTCACAATATCAACTATACATATTAGAACTCATTTATGTCTTCATTTTCTCATACCAGAGAAAAGATACGATATTTACACATCTATGACATATTTATTTCACTTATGAGGATGTCCTCAAGGTATATCCATTTGAGTATGAATGACTCAATCTTATATGTTGCTGAAGATTTTAAAAAATTATTTGTAAAAGACTAAAGGGTCAGTCTTCACATGATGATGAGTTGTGAAGCGTTCCTGTTGAAGTCTGTTCTCACTGCACCGTGCGGCTCTTGAATGTACACTTCTAGCTGAATGAAGTTACAAGTCAACACACACTGAAAAGAAAGCCTCACTCTTTGACCATGTGGTAGCACAAATGCGTGAGAAAGCCCTCTTTCTTCCTGATGGAGAAGGCCTGTGCACCCAGTCTGGCATTGGCTTTGGACACCACACTGCATCCAAAGAGTCCATTGGGATGAGAAAGTTAACTCAATTTGACTAGACTATATATCAATCCCATTGAGGTGGGGACGGAAAATACTACTGCAAGAGCCACCCTGGAGGAGTGCCGTATGAGAGGCCCAGAGGACTGTGGGACTCAGAGGAAAGACAGATGACAAAGGAAGATTTTAAGGAAGAGGAAGCTTTGCTTTGAAGGACAGACAGCGTTCATAGCGTAGAGCAGCCAGTGATGGATGGCCTTAAAGGGAAGATGATGGAATTTGGCTTTGAATAAATGTAGAAGGGAACCACTACCAAACACATAGCACAGTTATCCAATTCCTCTATTGGCCCTTGGACTACACCAAGCCAAGGGAATCCCAGTGACTGGCTGTGGCCATATTTCCTGACCAGAGGCTGTTCTCAGAATCTAGGTGCTTCTTCGTGTAAGCAGCATAAAGATCGAGTGTGTTGTGGAAGCCATGGCAGCACCCTGTGTCCCCCTGCTGGAGAATCTCTGTGGAGTCCTCCAGCATGGCAACCAGGACCCATGGTGGCATCCACACCTGGTACACTTCTTCCAGGTGCTCTAAGCCAAGGACTGATCGTGGTAACAGTGCTAGAATAAGGCCATTCTTGTCTTGAAGATTCCTCTTTGGTTCAAGGCCTCCCAAGGGTAAGACTTGCTCAGGACTTCTGCAAGGCTGGGGATCCCCATACCCAGTCCTGTGTCCTTCCTGCCTATATTCCAGCCCACCCCTTACACTCTGCAGTACCTTCCCACTAAAATCTCTTGCTCTTTGAATTCCAAAAGCACACATGCCTACCACCAGCTGGTTAAATTGGCTGAAGTAAAGTCCTTTGCCATCCTATGCTTGAAAACTGGAAAGCACGCGCTGGGGATTTAGCTCAGTGGTTCCAGCGCCTGTCTTGCAAGCACAAGGGCCTGGGTTCCATAACCAGTTAACCACATATAATACTGGGTGTGGAGACTCACACCCAGCAGCAACCAGTACCACATACCACAGTGCCAGGCATGGTGGCTCATGCCTGTCATCCCAGCACTCGGGAGGCAGAGGCAGGAGGATTGCTGTGATGTGAGTTGGAGGCTGAGCTCAGGGCCAGCCTGACCTACAAAGTGAGACCTTGTCTCAAAAAAAAAAAAAAAAATTGGAAAGCACAGTCAGTGGTGATGTGGTGAGCAGCATGCTTAGCCAGTCTAGCAGCAGCATGTACAGAGCGCTCTTACTCAGAATCAGGGAGACAAACCAGGAGCGAGGTAGTTAGGAGCTGGGTAGGTAGAGGCTTGGACCAGGACGGTGGTAGAGGGAATGGGCACGGCAGGAGGTACATGTGGCATTGTGGCATTTGCTCCGTCTGATCCCTTGTCATATCTATCCTCCCCATCAGCGTGGAAAACAGTAGCAGACAGTGGGGTTTTGAGGAAAGAGCGCTGATGTGAAAGTCAGAAAGTCTGCGCTCAGTTCCATCACCAATGAGCTTACATCCCAGGAAACTGCTGCAGCTTTCTGGCGCTTCCATCTCCTGCAAATGGACATAAGGGAGAGAACGAGCTGATTTTGACAGCCACCCCCATCCTAGCATGTGCCTCCTTTTAACCTGCATTGTCACACACACAGCGTAGACTTTAATTGTCCATTTCAGGGCCACCAAGCAAGCCACCACCACCATCCTTCTCCGGGACTCTTTTCATCACCTCAGACAGAAGCTCCGTAC
Source organism: Petromus typicus (assembly GCA_004026965.1). Taxonomy (NCBI): domain Eukaryota; kingdom Metazoa; phylum Chordata; class Mammalia; order Rodentia; family Petromuridae; genus Petromus; species Petromus typicus. The sequence goes on from PVIR01021384.1 coordinate 21,898, forward strand.
CTTAAACACTATTTCTCTATTTTCCCCTCCTCCAGCCCTTGGAGAGTCCTACTCTCTTTTCTATTTCTATGAATTGGATACTTTAGGAACCTCACAAGAATAAAATCACACAATATTTGTTCTTTTGTGTCCACTTTATTTCGCTTGATACAGTGTCCAGAAGGCTTATCCACATTACAGCCTGTGCCCAGATTTCTTCCCTTTTGAGGCTAAATAGTATTCCACTGTGTATATAGTCACATTTTGTCTACCCACTCATCTGTTGATGGGTCTTTGGTTACTTCCATTCTTTATCTACTACAAAAGCTGCTGCTATGAGCATGAGTATGCAAATACCTCTTTGAGACCTTGTGTTTAATTCTTTTGCCTCTTTTCCAGAAGTGGAATTGTGTGCTCATATGGTAGCTTGCTCTTTTTGTTTTGTAAAGCCATGTCTTCCCGAATTTTCCAGTGGGAGTACCCACAAGCACTGCTGTGAGTCAATTCAGGAACAACATTGAATAGAATCAGCACGTATCACAATTTATTTTACAAATTCATGCAAGTTACACTTTCTGCACAATATTAAAGCCTTATTTCCTTTAATATGCAGAAGTGTTTTTAAACTACATTCCAATTCTGTGTAAGTTTTCTCTGCAGTGTCCTGTTCCAGGTGACCCCCATGTACCCTATGGCTTCCCTGGCTCTTCTGACCCAGTAGCTAGTCTGATGTGTGAACAAATCTCAGGTAACCTCCAGGCTTCTGCAGCTCTAACCTCCTCTGACATGAAGCAACAGCCTCTCAGGGAACCTTCACTTCCAGCAGAAGCGGAGAGAGTCGGCTCTTTAATCCCAAGCCAAAGGAATTAAGCGTGTGCAACGGAAGCTGGGAAGAGGGGGCGCACTGCTAGGTCAGGCCCACAGTGAGTCTGACACAGCCGTGTTATGCTGCGGGAGGCCGAGCCCTCCAAGCCTGTTTCAGTCTCTGCAGGTCTGGGACGTTCTAGAAGACTGTCCAGGCTGTGAGTCATCCGTGTGTCGCCAGAACTGAGAGGTAATCAGCGCTGTGACGGGTTTCATGGAAGGTCCGTGACAGCTAGCAACACCCGCTCATGGGGACCTCCTATCATCTGCACATGTAGCTTCTCTTTGGGGCTGCTCATGCTCCGAACGGGAGGTAAGTGGCCCAGGCCTCCTCTTGGCCTCCTTATGGGCCCCCAGAGTCTTTTCCTGAAACCTCTACTTAGAGGAAGTCTTGAGAAGATACTGTGACTATCCAAGAGGACAACTTTAGGTTTGATCCAAGGAAACAGGAGCAAAGGCTGCTGGGAATTGATTTAGCTAATATTGCAGCTGCCACTTCCCACCCGGTTGAGTCTTTGGTCACAGCCGGCTGTGGGCTGGTTTGAGGTCCTGCTCCTTGCCTCTCCTCCCGTCAGAAGTGGAAGTGTCAGCAGGTGGGGGAAGCAGGGAGCGTGAAGGCCTACCGGAAGGCGCGGAAGTTCCTCTCTGTGAAGTAAACAGTCCTGGATGAAAGAACAGTCTCTTTCACACAAGCCTGCTCCCTGGAGGGGGAGGAGCTGGACCGAACGTTGAAATTTATGTTAATATTAATTCCGTATCCTAGGATTTCACATCCCATAAGATGTGGGGAGGCTTATAGCTGTCAGCACTCGCACAAGTACACTGGGGCTGGGCATCCCCTCCCGGGGCCTTGCTCAGAGAGACGGATTTATTCCCCCAGCTGCTGCACGCCTTGCCAGCAGACATCCTCAGCCGCCAGCTCTCTCCAGGAAGCACACCAGCTGAGCAGAGCGCTGGCTGCTTCCGGCCTCCTCACGGCAGGCTGCACACCCAGAGTGATGCGGAAGGACCTGCAAGTACAGAGGGAGGACCTGCAAGTGCAGAGGGAGGACCTGCAAATGCAGACGGAGGACCTGCAAGTGCAGACTGAGGACCTGCAAGTGCAGACTGAGGACCTGCAAGTGCAGAGGGAGGACCTGCAAGTGCAGAGGGAGGCAGGGCTGAGCAGAGACGGCCACGGCCTCGGGGCTGGCCATACTGACAGCGGCTCAACGGTGTGACCCAAAGTCCTGGGGAGGGGAGGAGCAGAGCGGGAGCGAGTTCAAGACCAGGTGTGACCCCAGGGCCCCCGGTGGGAGAACAACTGCCAGAGGAGCTGGGGCAGGCGGGCAGGGGTGGGCAGGAGCCCCACATGAGCTCTCCAGGGTTCTTCTGAGAAATGTAACTAATAGGATATGCAAAACACACACCCAGGAGGGGAAGAATTCAATATGGGAACTAGCTGTGGCATCATGAAGGCTGAGAAACCCACAGCAGGTCTGGGCCAGGGTGACATTTTCGGTGAGGGGGTTGCACTTTTGATTTCAGTGCTAAAACGGAATCGCTGTTTTATGAATTAGAAAAAGATCGGTGGTTGACTTTTTACATACCTGATCTGTACTCACTCAGCGTTGATGGCGAGCCCACCTTTCCTATTCAGTTCCAAGAGAAGATTACCAGTTTGTTCTTCTGGAAAAAACCCTTATTATCTGAAATATTGATGTTTTTTTCCCCAAGAATGAAACAGACCATGTTTCCTTTTGTAAATGTGTAGACAGCCTCTTATTTAAACCGTGTGTTTTCTGAGATTCCCAAGCCTCACTTTCAGGGAGAAAGGGTGATTTCACAAGAAGATGCAAGATGGCATTCCTTTGGGGCTGCTTTTACCCTTGGGAGGGAGACGGGGACCCTGGGGTCCTCCCGCACAGCACGTGTACTTTTAGGGGTCTCCATCCGCTTCTGGTCTGTCTCCGCAGGTCACTCCCTGAGCTCCTGCATGGAGTCACTGTGACACACCAGCAAGGCTCCTGCAGACCCCACCCACAGGACACGTGAGTCGTCCAGATTTGTCACCAGTGCACTGAGGCCTGGCCAGAACAAATGGCCGCCTGCAGTGAGGGCCGAGTGGACCAGAAACGAGAGGCCCTGGCACTGGCCATCAGTTCGTGGTTTCTGGCCTCACCACTGGCCGTGAGGAGCAGAAGCAGAGAAGAGGACTGAGGCAGCCTGGGGTCAGCAGGGTGGACGCAGCTGGACCGGGCTCAGGGAATCACGCTGCTGCTCAGAGGTTCAGAGGAATCAGATGTGGAAGAAAGGGCTGTGGCAGTTAAAAGCGTGCAAAGGGTGAAAGCTTGGAGCTGAAGAAGCGACCCAGCGAGGGGGGAGCGTGAGGGCGGAGAAGCTCTTGGGGTCCTGGGTTTCGATTGTCAGGGTTTAGACGTCCCATCGGAGACAGGGTTTCACAGATGGAGGAATGAGGCTCTGGGATGGAGAGTCGGCGTGCCCCCCTGTGCTCCTCACCCTCTTAGACACGCTCTCTTCCTGAGTGTGCTCCAGAACTCCCCGCCCAGCCTCGCCAGGGTCTGGCTGGAGTGATGCAGACGAGCCCGTCCTGAGGTTTATTTTGAATTCACATGGGGAAGCCAAGAGCTCGTTTGCAATGATGTTACTGAAGAGCAAATCCTTCTGCTGATGTTCAAACATGGTTTCATCTGGATGAGATCCCAGCTCTGAGAGAGGCCAACAGGGGACAGTTCAAGGACTGGGCATCCTCCCTGGCCAGGGGGAGAAGAGCCCGTGGCTCTGTGGCCTCCCTAGCTTCTTCCTAGCTCATCCCAGGCCTCCAGTGAGACCCAACATCTTCGGACCTGCCCAGCTGTCCAGAGGCAGAGCCCACAGCCTGAGACAGAAACGAGAGAGGGCAAAGTCAGTCACCTTGCTTTGTATTCTGTATCACTCTGCAAATGCTGAGTCACCCTGGATGAGGGTGTAGACAGCGACCAAACAAGGTAGGCTGCAGCTGCCTGCCAGAGGAGTTTGGACTGGGAAGCCCTTTCTGCTGTCAGGAGTGAGTGGGTGAGGGTGTGTCCTCCACAAACCTGGGGTCTTAGTCACCAGAGTCCCCCGAAGATGTGCTGTGCTCACACCAGCGAGGGCCAGAGGGGGAAGTCCGGAAAAGCAAAGGGAAGAAGCTCACCGGGGTTCTTGATTCCTCCTCAACAAAGGGAACGTCAGCTTACCTGTGCCGTCTCTCCTGACCATGATTCTGTAGTTAACCACCTTGAATCTCTGTGAGTTCTTGTAATAAGATGACCTTGCAGTCGCTAGCCTGGTATTTTGCGGTGTCCCCTTTGCCAGAGGCCTCTTGACGCTGCCACATCTTGGTTCTTCTCCCGCAGGACAGTCTTTTGGGTCGTCCCTCTCCTCTTGTCACATGAGCCTCTCCTTTCTTCTATTTCCTAAGTCAGAGGCTCAAAGGCTAAAATCCTTCCTCTTCCTGAGCCTCCCTGAGCGCCTCCTCTCCATGGTCTTTGTCCATCCTGCAAGCTGCTGATGGCACAAAATAGGAAAACGGAAGGGAAAGAACAGAGAGCCTGGGACTTGCAGGTCTGAGCTGAAGTCGCAGATCCTGCTCTGACAAATTATGAGATCTTGTCCAAGACCCAGCGCCGCCTTGTCCTTAGGTTTCTTCCTCTGTCACAATGGTTCCAGGTTCACGGGAGACAACTGACCCTATCTGCATACTGGGTCTGCCCACCTTATTCTTAGTTCTGGTTCTGGGAGGAAACTGCTTCCCTCTCTTGCTTTTTAATGAGTACAGTATTATTTTTATGAATTATGACTGTTTGCTGATTCTCTTTCAACACTGCAGGCTCTTGGGACAGCACGGGTTGCGAGGCACGGAGGTGTTTACCCCTTTTAAGGTGCGGGGTCTGCGGCACGTGTGGCCGTCTGAGGGCATGCTCATATGTTGCAGACTGCAGAGGGTGCATGGCAGAATTTGACAAGGGAAAAGGGCAAGACTGCATCTTTGTAATAAGCACATCCTCCTCCCTCACAGTTCTGCTAAAAGTCTGGTAAGTTTTGGACCCAAAGAGGTTAGAGCAGAAATGCGTTGCTATGGAGATATCCCAGGCTAGGATGCTGGAGTTCGTCCATGTGCTCATTTTTCAAGCATCAGAGGAAGAGCCTCTCACTGCTGCTACCCAGGGTCTCTGAAGAAAATTACAAGCAGAGGGAGGCTGTCTTACCTACAGTGGCTTTGAGACAGTATATGCTCCTGAGCTTTCGTGAACCACAACAGAAGAATTAACCTTCTATCCGGTTACGTATGGGCACTGGGCAAATGTTGAATGTTGGCTTTGTGGGGAAACTGATTAGAGTCTTGACAGGAATCCAGTCTCTTTGGCTGGAAGACTCTTGGCATCATTAAATGGGTTATTGCTTTCCCCTAAATTCTGTTCATTGTCCATCTCTCTTTATTGGTGATCTCACTTGTATATAAAAAACACTCCAGGATTTGGTAGGCCAACCTTTGTCCAGTGGATGCAGATTAACTCAGATTTCCACTTGCTGAATGTGGAATTAGTTACTTGGTCTCTCACTGCTTCCTGGCCTCTCCTGTGAGTAAATATGGCAGCAATAACCATAGATCATCCAAATGAATGTAGTGTTCCACAAAACGAGTAGCTGGGAGAACAGAGCAACACACTGTAGATGTAGTGTAGCTGTGAAGCAGCCTCTGATAGGTGCATTTTAAATATAGGATGATCCAGGGTGGTGGTGTCCAAGTGAAGTCTGCAGATGGCCCTACCACAGAAGGATAATGGTGGAGATTCATTACCTGACAAAAAGTGCTCTGTCATTTTGGGAGCAGATAAAAAATACTGCAGCAGCATTTTCCTATTCTAGGAGCACCACAAAGAAGCACAAGCAAGAAATAGACAAGCCCGCTACAAACTTATCATTCAGGGCTTAGCGCTCCGGTTCACCCTTCAGATCGTTACCTGTGAAGATTCTCCACGTGATATCATTTCCTCTAAATGTTTTTACACCTTAAATGCATCTCCACACAGGCCGACCTGTGTGTCATTCATCACATCGTTAAGGTGACGACAATGATTATAGGATAAATTAAGAACCATAATCATAAACTGTGTCTAGGTATTTACAAAATCACTGTGGTGAAACTGCTTTATACTCTGTATGAATTCTTCTCAAACTATTTAGATGCCTTTTAAAAAGTAATGCTGTGTTACAAACAAAGGTTTTGGGAACAGTGGTTAACTGAAAACACTTGGTGTCAGGAAATAGACTGCTGGGGCGCTTGTTGCCATGGGGACCGTCAGAGGCAAATTTTGTTTCCTATCCAGGCCTGACTGTAGTCATGCATCACTCCAGGATGTAACATGCTCTGAAAAACGTATTTCTGGGCAATGTCTTCACGGTGTGAGCATCACAGGACGACGCACTGGCAGAGCGCAGGTGCTCTGGTTCAGCACTCAGAGTGGCCTTTGGATACAATCAAAGAAGTAAACACAAGGAATAGAAGTCTTGCAGGGCATCACAGGATAGATTGTTTTAAGATCACTTTTTTATATATAAGTAGAGGAACATACTCCAAAATAATGATAAAAAGTACAGTACAGCAAACATGTAAACCAGTTATGCAGTGCTTTGTGATTATCATGAGGTGTGATGCACCAGGTATTATGCTTTTACATCACTGGCAACGGAGTAGGTCTGTCCCCACCAGCACTGCCACAGAGGTGGGATATACACCAGGCTGTGTCATCATCAGGTGGCAGGAATTTGTCAGATCCACCGTAATCTTAGGGCACCTCTACCATCTATGTGGCCTATCGCTGCCTGAAACATCAGTCCGTAGTGCATCACTGTGATTCATCACAGGCAACCGGAGGGGGAGGGGCCATCACTGAGATGGAACAGAGAAGGTATAGATGATGCCCTAGTCACTTTCTTGTCCCTGAGAGAACATATTCAGCACCTACAACTTAAAGAACAAGAGGTTTATTTTGGCTCACATTTCCTGCTCATTGTGGGCTGGCTCCAAGGCAGAAATGGCACGTGGGTGGGTCTGGAGAGGGCAGAGATGGTGGCCCTCATCATGGTGGCCAGGAGGCAGAGAGTGAAAGAAGGAAACTGGGAGGGAGATGAATGCCTGTGGGTCACGTGAGGGCTCTTCCTGTTGGACCCCCTCCTAACAGCATGTTCAACTTCGAACTCGTCAGTGGTTAATCCACACATGGGTACAATGCCTGCAAATCCCATCGTCTTACAAACACTCCCCTCTGAACACACTGCCTTTGGGGGGACATTCTAGTTCTCACCCTGACCAGATGAGCTGGCTGTACATGGAGGAATCTTCCTCTGAAGGACAAAGTGGACCAGGAGGACTTGCTGCTGGGCAGAGAAGATCACTGAGATTAAGCTCTTTGTTTAGCTCTTTTGAGGGAAGAGCTGAAGCAGGAGCTAAGCTTTTCCTGTGCACGCCCTAGAGGTTTCTCGGTGCTGAGAAAATAAGAGTTAGGATGGAAAGAGGCCGAACCAGGCCAGTCTAGGCCAACAAGAAAGTTCAAATTGATAGTTATCAAAATGGTGCTGAGGCCACTACATGCCTGTCCAGGAACTTGCATTTCACAAGGAAATAAGGCACAAAATTATGTTGTCATAGTGATGTATGCAAGAACAGTAATAGTGAGAGGTTCACAAGAAAGGTAT
>PVIR01021385.1:0-29648 GCA_004026965.1 Petromus typicus
AAAAAAAAAAGCAGAGCAAATCCAGATACAGTAGTACACACCTATACTATCAGCACCGAAAAGAAGCTGAGGTAGGACCTCACGTGTTTGATTCCATCTGAGCACTTAGTGACTTAGTGAGACTCTGTGTCTGTCTGTCTGTCTATGAGCAAAAGGATAGAGATGCAGTTCAGTGTGAAGGTCCTGGGCTCCATTCTAAGTATGACTGGTAGTGGACACTGGAGGCCGAGGCACAAAGGTAGCTACAGGTGTCTTGTTTGAACTTTATTTCCCAGGTTGGTCATTGGTGCTTTTGTCCTAAGATGTGTGCAGTGAACCTTTTAGATAATTTCATCGCACTCCATTTCGCTGTTGGATCATCAGAGCAAAGAATCTATCATATCTGCTTCACCCCAAGTTTGTCCTGCTTTGTAGTTTTACTGTGGAAATTGTAGTTTACCAGTGAAGAATTAAAAGCAACTCAGTTTATTTATTTATTTTTTGAGACAGTCTCGCTTTGTGGTTCAGGCTGGCCCTTATATCAGCCTCCAACTCACATCACAGCAGTCCTCCTGCCTCTGCCTCCCGAGTGCTGGGATTACAGGCGTGAGCCACCACGCCCGGCACTGTGGTATGGGGTACTGATTGCTGCTGGGCGTGAGTCTCCACGCCCAGTATTGTATGTGGTTAACCGGGGATCGAACCTGGGTCCTTGCACTGGCAAGGCAGGCGCTGGAACCACTGAGCTAAATCTCTGGCCCAAGCAACTCAGTTTAAAGGACACATTTCATTTTCCTCCTTAAATTTTAATTTTTATTAGCACGTATTTGGAGTGCGTGATGATTAGACCCACCATGTTGGTGGTACATGTGCATAACACCTTTCCTCTCCTCTTCCAAGACCTCCATCTTGGTCCTTTTCCCTTTTGCAAAAGCTCCATCTCCCTGTTTTAAAGGACAGAATTATTGCTGATTTCCATGAAGAAAAGGCGTCTTTATGAACTCTAAAAATAAAGTTAAAATTTTGTAAATAAGCATTATAAAACATAACAAGAGAAGAATTTATATATTCTGGGGGAAGGTGACGGTGGGGAGAGTTGGGACAGAGAAGGGAAATGAACTCTTCAGAGTTGCTCGTGATGTAAAAGCATTTCAGTAAACAGGGATGAAGGTGTAGACCTGGTTATGTGTTGTTCGTAACACAAGAAATATTATTATTGTGTTACTGAAATAATTTATCAGAAATGAAAACTTGTCCAATTTAGTAGATAGTTTTTGAGCACCTAGTTTTTTCTTGATATGAAAGTGGTTTTCTGACCAAAATTATGAATTTAAAATCCCAAGTGGTTTTATTTGATTCATTTTATGATGGTCATTTGACACCTACTTTTCCATTGTACACTTAGGACTTGAGATGCCAGAACCGAGTTGGGATTGTGAGTGTCGCCCAGGACTTAAACTCCTCCTTAGTGTGTGTGTGTGTGTGTGTGTGTGTGTGTGTGTGTGTGAGGCCCTAGGTTGGATCCCAGAAACAAATAATCCATTTCAGAGAAGAATGATGGGGTAAGTGGCGAGAGGATTAACGACTGACTGGTGCTCCTTCTGTCTTGGCAGTTGGCTCTGTGCGTGTGGGGCTTTGTTAAACAGCGTGCTTTGGCCTGGTGGAGATCTTCCTGATGTACAGAAGGATAATGCTGTCAGAGTTCTCTTGTATAGGGTCCCCCCTTGTACCTCACCTGTGGTAACAGACTTAACTACCATGTTTTAGAGCCGCCAGAGACGCATAGATGTTGGTACTAAGAAGGGAAGAGATGCCACAGTCTGTCATGGTGAGGCTGTGTCCTCCGTGACCCCCCACACTCGAAAAATCATCGAAGCCATGGCATTTCAAGTCATGGTCTTGAACTTTTGACAGAACTGTGTTCAACAAGTCTTTCTTCCTACCTAGCTATTCCTCTGTGCACCAATTTATAGAAATGAAAGTTCCTCCGTGGAATTGTCTTTCATCTTTTGTAGAAAGGATGTGTTCTGACTATTTCCTAAAATTAACCCATTTATAAAGCATATAGTTATTTCAGAATATTAAAATATTTCTTTGAATACATGTTATGGTCTACAGTCAGACCACGTGCTCTTGTCTGAATACACCATACAGTTTTCAGTAACAGAGTTTAAGATATTTGTTGCCTAAGATATTTGGTGGTCCACATGTATAATCCCAGCACCTAGGAGGCTGAAGCAGAAAGACGACAACTTTTGGCTTGGGCTACCCAGCCAGGTGATGGCTTCCTGGACTACATAGTGAAAGCTTGTTTCAAAAATGAGGAGAAAATTCTTTGTGATTATAAAGCGATGAAAACCCCAGGCTTGTACTTTGGGTATTCGAAGCCTGTGTGGGATCAGTGAGAGGATTAAGGAAAAGGGTGAAATTAAAAGAAGGCTCAAAGCTGACCTGTGAACAATCCCTCGGAGAGGAAATATATTCGGACTCAAATATTCAGCTTTTATTAGGTAGGACAATGTGTGTTTTAAATCAGCTCCCCTCTTCCAAACACCTATGATCTATATAAAAACAGCAGTGAATTGTAGAGATTAAGAACATAGGGGGAAAAATTTGATTTGCCTAGAAGGAAAATATTCAGTCACATCTCACTTCTGATTTATTTATTCTTGTCAGTCTTCTTTCTAGTATTCATAGGCTGTTAGGAAAATAAAGTCAAGTGATCAATCAGGACAGATGTAGCTCGGCACAGTGAAGAGAAAGATTGTCCCAGATGAAGATGCAGAAATGACAAATGGGCGAAGCTGGTGCCGAATCTCTTCGGACGATGTATTGCTTCTCTGTGTAAACTTGCATCCACTCCAACCTGGCTGAGGCTTTCAATATGGCCAGCACCAAAACCTTGACATGACCTTGACGTAAGGTTTCATAGTAATTTGGAGTAAGGGCTGACGAATTCCCCCACGGTTGTGCCAAGCTACCGCATATTTTCACAGGATCTTTTGACCAACAGACTCAGTTTTTCTTTTTTGAACCTCTGTAAATACACTCTTAACACGACTCCCGACTGTTTACATGGTTTATTGCTGAGCCTGTGGTTGTACGTGGACAGCGTTGGGGGCAGTATTAGAAGCTGTTTACGTCTGAGCTGGGAATTCCATTTGTCTTAGTGACATGAGTGTCAAACTGTTAGTGCCATGCTGTTTTAAACTGCCCAAGAGCCTGCTTATAGTGCCATCATTAACTTAGAAGCAAACAGCGCCCTCTGCATTGAGTGAGGGCCCGGCGGGCAGTTCCAGAGCAGTGTCAGACCTCGCCCGGACACCTTATCAGGAGCCGAGCTCCTGGTGCTCTCTTGGATATAGTTGGGACAGTACAGGAAAGCTAAATAAATAATCAGAGTGAAAGTATCTATCTCAGAGAACAGCCAGGCTCTGGAAGCTTGATTTAATGGATGAAGAAGGGCCGCTAACGTGAATCGCTGGTTCTAGTCGCTGCTCTGCCTGTAACTCCCCCTTCTGGTGGATTACCTCAAACCCTGATGCTTTTGTCAGGCTCGGTGGTGCTCCATGGAGCTCCCAACTGCCTGGGGCGCTGAGGGAGGAAGTTAGCTGGAGCCCTGGGACTTGAGACCAGTCTGGGCAACATGGAGAGACCTTGTCTCTCAAGACAGAAGACAAACAAACAGAATAACCCCTGATGGATTTTTCCTTAGAATCAGAGAGTAGAAGTAGGTTATTTCCAGAACTCCTTTCAGTTTAAAACATTGGTAAATCTGTGCTTGCCATCCTCATGAATGAGAACTGTTGTTTTAATTTGCTTATTCAAATAGGTGATGATATTGAACACCTATAATATATTTCTCATTCATTTAAATGTCTTTTTAATGTACTGTCTTTTACCTGTTTCCATTGAGTCTGCTATTTTTTATATCAGAAGTTCTTTGAATCTTTGGTATGTAGGTTTTGTTTTGTTTTGCTTTGCTTCCTGATGCCAAGGATCTCCAAACAGGTGCAGTGCCACTGAGCTAAAACCCTGGCCTAATAGGTGTTTTTTTTTTTTTAAACTCTACATATTGCAAGTATTTTTATGAAGGTAGTGACATTTTTTTATCTCTTTTATCTGTGCAGAACTAAAGTTTTTTAAAGTTTTTCTTTTCCATTTCGAAAATAGTAACAGTTACTCTGAGTAGAGGAGCTCAGAGTTTTTTGGAGACAGGTCTCACTGTGTAGCCCAGGTTGGCCTTAAACACCCAGAGATCCTTTAACTTCAGCCTCCTGAGTACTGGAGCTATGTGTGGGCCACACCACTCACTGGAAGAGTTCAGATTTTGACTGCAACAGCCGCTCCTTTAAGTATAGCTCTCCATATGTCTGCCACCAATGTCTGACTACAACATAGGTCCTTTTTCCCTTTGGGAATTATGCAGCCAGTAACAGGAGTGTTATTAAATTGCCGATTCACCAGTGAAGAAGATGTTTATTATTGGTCAAGAATAGAAAGTGACAGGTGCAGTGATGAAAGCCTGTTGTCTCAGGACTTGGGAGATTGAGGCAGAAGGATTGCAAATTCAAGACCAGCCTAGGCTACATAGCAAGACCATATCTAAAAAAAAAAAGAGGAAGAAGAATAAAGAAAGAAAGGTGTAAGGTGAAGCTTCCAAGTTAAAGTAGAGAGATAGATAGATAGTCAGTGTGGTAGTTCACACCTGTAATCCCAGGACTCTGGGGTGCTGATGCAGGATGATTATAAATTCCAGCCCAGACCGGACAGTTTGACTTCCATGCAAGATCCTGTCTCAAAATAAAACTGAAGCATGGTTGGGAAGATATCTTAGTGCAAAGGCCTCATATTCAGTTCCCACTACCACTAAAAACAGCTATGACTTGAGGGTGGTAGTACATGTTTGCAATTCGAGCATTTAGGAGGCTGAAACAGGGGACTTCCGTGGGTCCAAGCCCAGCTTGAACTATATAAGAGCACCTAGTCTCAGAAAACTGAAAAGAAATAAGAAATTTTCCCCAAAAGTCCTGTACCTGAACTAAACAGATACACACTTTTAACAGATAATGTAGAATAATAACTATTTACAACACATTTATATTGCATTAAGCTTTACAAATAATGGTGTAAGGTATGCAGGATTTGTGCAGGTTCTATCCAAATACAACAGAAGGGACTTGCGTCTCTACAGATTTTGGAACCAAAAGACAGTTCTCGAACTAATCCCTGCTAAGGACATGGGAGGATGGCTGTCCACTAGTGGTACAGGGTTTGGGGGTGCTGGATCTCCTCCTAGTGTACTTTTTAGGTTTTGTTCTTTCTTGAACAACAACAACAAAAAACTGGTCAAGACAAGGACAAAATATAGCAAGGTTTTACATTTACTGAAGGTAGAAAAAGAAAGAAGCTCTGCAGTGCATGCATGGGTCGAAAAGATGGAGGAAAAGAAGTACGCTGTGGACCACCATGCCAGAGACAGTGCATTGGCCAAGAGGAAGATGGCGGCCTTCTTTGGCATCTCCCACTCTGGAGACTGACGTCAGGTCTAGGCCGTCCTATCGGAAACCTGCTCATTTTCTCAGGAGAATAATTGAAGACCGCGCTGTGATTGGCTCCAAGTACGTGGGTTTGCTAGCTATTCTGTGCCTGTGTATTGGACTCTGATCTTAACAGGTCAGGCCAGATTCTCAGGCGGTTTGCTGTAGCCTCAACTCCTACCTCACTGATATCCTCAAAGTGCTGTATGGTTGTTTTTTAGGACAAGGATACTAGGTTTTTGTTTTTTATTTCTTGGGTTAGGTTTTGATTTTGTTTCCTTGGTACAGGATCTTCTTGCAAGCATTTTCTACACCTGTGGGACCTTTTGACGTGAATGGTATCTTTTATTTTTTTTCCCAATCAATTATCAACTATACATATCATGATCATACTCAACATGGACAGTTTGTACCATTATATGACATGACTTCATTCTCATTTTTCCCATTCCCCTGTCCACCCTACACCCCCTATATACATAAGCTGTGTTTCCATTTTTTTTTATTACCATCACAATTTTTTCTTTCCCTTCATTACCTACCCCTACCCCATTTCTCTTTCAATAGTTTATATATATGAATGGTGTCTTTTAATAGTGAAGTACAAATTTCCATTGTTACTGCTTTACATTTTGTGTATTTTATACACACAAATTTCCCTTCCTGCCTGTCTTGAAGAAATTCTTATTTCCAGAAATTATATGTGTATAGTTTTAGACATTATATATAGAACTCTAATCCCTTTGAAATTAGTTTTTACTGTGATGTAAGGCAAAGATCCAGGTATTCAGTTTCTTCCATACAGTACCCGGTTATTCCAGCACTGTCTACCACAAAGACATTCTTTTCTCCCAGTGAATTGCACTGATGCCTTATCTTTCTTTCTTTTTTAAAATTTAAGCTAAGTATATTGGCGAATGCTTGTAATTCTGACTAGTTGGGAGGGAGGATGAAGTAGGAGCGTCAGATCAGGTCAGATCATAAGACTAGCCTAGGCAATTTAGTAGGACTACCCCAACATTACAAAAAGGGTGGGGTATGATTTAGTGGCAGAGTACTTGTCTAGCTTACATGAGGCCCAGATTCGATCCCAAGTGCCACCGGAAAAAGAAACTTATTGGTTCTTTTCTATTTTATTGATTTATCTGAGGTGTGATCAAATATACAGTGAATGCTTAAGTTTTAAAAAGTATTACAGTTAACAATGCATTGCTATTAACTTCCCTCACAATAACCACCCTTGCTTTGAACACATTTACTCCCTTATTCTTGTCAGTTTCTGAAACAACTCTTGAGTTCTTTTTGTGAGTGTCGTTACAAGGAATGATACAAATTGCCATGAACGCTGCTGCTAATTGCCATCCAGTAGAGAGACAGACTTTGTAAAAATACTGCAGTCTTTGCTAACCCTTTTTATTCACCGGATTTGGCACCAGGTGACTCCTAACACTTCCTCAAAGTCAAAATGACCATGAAAGGTAAACATTTTGAGTGAATTTAGGATATCGAGGCAGCCAGAGTAGTGCAACTAAAGACACTAAGCTATTAAAGACTCAACTAAAAATAAGTATAGTGATACAGGTGCATTATACAGGGAACTGATAAAAACTATTATGGCAAGCTTCTGGCAACATCATATTAAATAAGGGGAAACTGAAAGGCTTTCCTCCAAAATCAGGAACACAGGTCAATGAAGCCCGGTATCATTTAACTCCTTCTGTTCAATACAGTACTCAGAATTTTAACCAGAACAATCACAAAAGAAAAAGAACTAAGAGATACATATAGGAAAGGAAGAAATCAAACTAATGTTATGCACAGATGACATGATCCTTTACATGGAAGACCCCAGAAATTTCACTCATAAATTACTAGAACTAAGAGCAAGATCTGCAGTATAGCAGGATACAGTTCAACAGAGAAGAATCAACAACATTGCTGTAATTCAGTTATGCAGAGACCAAAAGAAAATCCAATTATGCAAAGACCAAAAGAGAAATTTTTAAAAATGCTACTCACAGTAGCCCCAAGAAAAATAATTTAGGAATTAACCTAACCAAGGATGTGAAAGTTTTCTATAACAAAAAATATGGTACCAAGTACTTAATCCAAGTAGGATAAATCCTAAGAGAACGATACACACAAGCATATGACAGACTGTTGCAATGCAGGCATGAGTAATTTAATAAGCTTTTGGTGCTTTTTTCTTAGATTCATATTTAGGTAACTACAAACTAGAAAAGCAAGCAAATGATTTTTAAGTTTTGTTGGCAGTATGAAGTTCCTGTCTCAGGATGGTCAGAGGCTCCCTTCTGACATTTTAAAGAGACACTTTCAAGGCATTTGCCAGTAGCGAGAGAGAGAAAATCTATTGGAAATCCATGTTTGAACAGCAAGGCGGCCAGCGCTGTGTGCAGTGTTTCCACGTGTCTTATCTCACTTAATCTCATTTAATTAGAATCACTGGTCCATCCCAGAAAGACTGGAAAGACTATGACACCTCGCTCCTGATACTTAAAATTACTCAAAATGCATTATGGTGACACCTCAGATAAGTCCAAATCTCCTTCTATCCCGCTGATCAAATATTCATTTCTAAACACTGTCTGCGGCCATGAACCGTGTGGGAGTTCAAGAGAATCAACTATTCAGGTGGTGAAAATGTGTGAATGCAGCTGGCAGCTGAAGTGGCAGGATGATGGATTCCCAGCTTGTCCTTATTGCTTCAGGCAACAACTGACAGGCCTGACTGCTCATTGGCTTTTCCATTTCTGGCATTGATAGGACAGAAAATTCTTAGTGTCACAGATACTTAAAAGCTATTCCTGTTAGAGCGGCTGTAAGTAGCGCTGGAGGGTCCTTCTTCCATAGAGATGTAATCAATATGGTTTGGAGTTCTTGACCTGAACCTATAATTATTTGGACATTATAAAGGTAGCTTGTTGGTTACAGAAAATGCTTATATTCAGGACGCTGGGACTAATTTGTGCATGAAAGGGAGAAAAATAGAGGCTTTGTCCTTCTTTGTATTCTTCACAGTATTTGAGAGGCATTCATCATAGTCACAAAACAGGGTGGTATTATAGGACAAGAACATTGTATCTTTAGGGCTTTGAATGCTAACATTTAAATGTAACCTCTGAATGCTGGTGGTGTTTTGCAGGGGTTTTTTAAAATGTAATGTTCTATGGCTTGTGATTGTGATTTTTTTTCTAATATTAACTAGAATTTTTTTCATTGACCCAAATAACTATATTTTAGATGAGGCTTTAAATAATAACACACTTGGGTTTGACCTGTTCTTGGAGTTTAGGAGTATGCTGCAAAATGACCCATGTTTAGGAGTGGGTGGCAGGAGCTGACATTGGTGGCAGTCTTTATGTTTCCGTATTTGTCAGTCTGGGTAGGTTTGTTATAATTGGAGTCACTTTGCCCTGTGACTGTTGTAAGAGTGGAACTATAAAATGTATGGATAGTGGGTCTGGACTCCGACTGCTTTGTCCCTGGCTTAACAACCTTTAGTTACCATGACAGTCCTGGGATGCTCTTTCTGCAGGGTGCCGTGGAAAGGGGGAGAAATGCCTTGTAATGAAGGGGTCTTTGAGAACTCACATGGACTTTGTATTTCCCCAAGTACTTAATCCAAGTAGGATAAATCCTAAGAGAACTATACACACAAGCATATGACAGACTGTTGCAATGCAGGCATGAGTAATTTAATAAGCTTTTGGTTTTGGGTGGCACAGAGCAAATAATTAGTAATAGTTACATTGTTGATTCCTGATAAAACATAAGCCTCTATACCATCAAGTGATTCAAAGTTGATAATACTACATCTCTAACATATATTACTTAAACTAGGGTAATGCTTTCTATGTCTTGGGATTTTTGTTTTTGAGACAGGGTCTCGCTTGAGGCTGGCTTTGAACTTACCGTGTAGCCCAGGCTTGTAGGGAACAGGGAAAGGGGACATTATTAGAATCTCTGCAGTTAAGTTCTAGTCTCCTGTGAGCCAGACAGCACAGGGTAAATCCATTAATATATAGACAGAAAAGGTAGAAAAATGCGACTTTGAGAAGCTGAGATTTGGACCTGATCAGTGCTGCTCTGGGCAGCAGAGAGGAAAGACCTGAGCTTCCCTCACTTTACTCGATACATTGGGGGTAACAAATCTAACAGGCCACCCAGAGGGCAGTGGTTTCGCACATCCTAGAACACGAGCAACCTCCATTCATTAGGAATTTGTCCGTCCCAGGATGTCTTGCACTGGTGCAGTCCTGCCCTGGAGCATCACAGCATCAGGGACCAGTGAGGTCTTAGCTGTGACCGGAGGGGAAACGGAGTTATGTCTGGATGTGCCATGGCCAGCTTGTAGGCAGAAAACTAGGCCTAATCGTAGTTTTAATTGTGAAGTGATATCATCCCCCAGATTATTTAGAATTGCTCCCAACACAGACTGGCTTTGAACTCACTGTATAGCCCAGGCTGGCCTCAGACTAGTGGCAGTCTTGCTGCCTCAGCTTCCCAGGTGCTGAGATCACAGCCATGCACCACTATGCCTGGCAGGGATAATGCTTTCTGGACTTCTAATGCTGTCTTCTATCACTATTACATTAATTTGAGCCTATACTAGATTGTGTGATAAAATATTTTATGTAGTATTTCAAATTATTTTCTGTGCCATTCTTCTAAAGGTTCAAATGGTTAAACAGAAAGAAAGTTTCTCTTTTTAGATCTGTTTTACTTTAGAGATACCATAAAAATTAAGGAACTAATAATTCATTTGTGCTTGGTCTAATAGGCTTAGTATGGAACACTTTAAGGTTATCTTTGTAAAGCATTAAGTATAACAAGTTTCTACTTTCTGGCATTTGTGGCCAATACTATATCCAGTAAAAGGAATGAATGTGTTTTTTTCTTCTGATCATACTAGACTTTTAATCATGCTATTTTTGGAATTTTGGACAGTCTCTTAAACTAGCCCACTTTGGACCCAGAATCTTGACATGTAGACATCTGACTTAAGTTCTGTTGAGCCAAAAAGTTTTTTGAAAATTGGCAAAATTAGTAAGTCATTGTAATTTATGGCCTTGCAGTTTATTGGGGATGGTATTGAGGGTTGCATTTTCTTAAGGGAGTTAGGAGGGGTACTGAAAATCCAGGGCCTGCTCACTGAGCTATAACCCCATCCTTTTCCATAAACGTAAAAATATTAGTGTAAATATGTGTGTGTATTTGCAGGCCTGCCTAAATTGCCCACGTGAGACTCAAACTTGTGATTCTCCTGACTCAGCTTCCCTAAGTATATGGGAAGGAATATGCTGCTATGCCTGGCTAACTAATCTCTTTAAAGAGTTTAAATAGTTGTCAAAGAATATTTATAATGTAAGAAAGTAAATTCTTCCACCTTGCTTTTCTCGGCCTAAGGATGATACAGCAAACCATTCAGTATCCAGTACCTGTGTCAGAAATTTCGAGCCATGAGTGAAAACCTCTAGAATTTTTATTGCACACAAAGACCCCTGTACCTAAATCTCACGGCCTAGGCCGCACGACTGACCACGGCGCCTGAACCTTGCCCTTTTTTCTTTTTAACTCTTAATTTTAATTTATTGTCTTGATTAAATGACTTTCTCCTCTGTTGTGGAACGTTCGTTATGATGTTTATCACTCACATTAAAGTTTCTCGAGTATCATTTTCCATCCTGTGAGCTCATCTTTGTGCTCTCTGTGGCTCCCTAAATGATCCTGACACATTATAAAAGTTAATGAATTCAGCATTTCAGCATGAAACATTGAAGCCAAAGTTCTGCATTTGACTGGAAACAATAATTACCTCCTTCAAAGGAACTGAGAGGCTGGGGATCAGAAGTAGAAAGACCATTTTTTCATTGGAGTCTTTTAAATGATGAATATATTATATATGTAAAACTCTGTTTTTAATATGTAATAGATTTTTCAGAAATTTTCTAATAAATGAAGAAACTGAGGCTGAAGGATGCTGCGTAGTTTGTTTATTGTCATATAAGTAGTAGGTGAGACAGCAGATCTTCACTTTTCCTTGGACCTTGACCAGCATCTCAGCCAAAACAGTCTAGCTTGGTTTCATTTGTACACCCATCAGGGTATGTGTGTGACCTAGAATTCTCTTTCCTCTTTTCTTTTTAAAAGACAGTATTATTGGCCTTCTACTTCTGGATTCAGGCGATCCTCCTGCCTCAGCTTCCTGAGATATTTATCCTTCATCGTATACTATATTCATCAGATCATACTCTATTCAGCTTGGCATTTCTGTTTTAAAATACCATTGGCAAGCTGTTTATGGCGAAGCGTACCTGTAATCCCAGGAATTTAGAGGCTAAGGCGCAAGCATCTGAAGTTGAAGACCACCTTCAGTATTGTACTGACACACTGTCTCAAAATAAAATTGTAAAGGGCTGGGGACGCAGCTCAGTGGTAAAGCACTTACCAAGCATTCCTTGAAGCCCTGGGTTCAATCTCTACTCTTTCAAAAAATAAAATTAAAATATCGTGGAGCAAAACCTCTTTGATGAGGTTTTGTTAGTTATAGAGTCTTATTCATCATGGCTCACCTAGGCTTCCATGCAGGTCGCAGAGAGACTTACCCCCTTTCAGCTGGGAAAGTCACTATCAATCAGATAATGGTTTCTCCAGCTGGAAAAGGCCTTTGACTAAAGAATAGCAGTTGCCCAAGGTCACATTTCTTTTCTATCTACTTATGGGAAAAGGCAAACTAAAGGAATACCAATGTTTGAAACTGAGCATTCATTCTAGATTCTGGGATTAGGGGGTGGAGTCACAAGAGGCAGAGTGATTAAATTTCCCTTAGAAATATTTATTGCTTTTCAAAATAAGTGTTAAAGCTTTGAATAATCCAAAGCTCACACTGATTCTAAATGGAGCTGACACCTTGATCTTCAATCACGGAATAACATGTGAGTGAGGATTCCCCACGGACCACTATACACTACAATATTTATTACTATAAAGATCTAAGACTTCCTAACTCACTTCAAAACTTATAAGGGCTATTCAGACTCTCCCCATCTTGTGTTTTCAGATTTTAAAATTATTCTTATTTTTGTTGTGTTGTATAGTATAGTTAGAAATATTTTTCTGAGTAGATAAGAATATTTGACATTTCAGTAAATTTTAGGAAGAGCTCATATGTGAAAGTATATCTGAAGTAGGAATGTACTAAGTTTTCATTTCTTGAAAATTAATGTCGGGACTATACAGTCTGTGACTAGCTAATTTTATGTCTTCAATTTTTGTCCGTATAATGGTAACTATTTCGTTGATATGATCAAAATACACTAAACCAAAAGACTCTGTGGTGATAACTTTACCTGCTCCTATAATTGATCATGTAATTTTCCTGATAGTTTTCTTTAACATATATGATTTCAAGAATAAAAGAAAATATTATGGAAACTGTTGAATATAGTACTGTTATCATTTACAAAAATAGCTTTATTCATATTAGATGTCCTTAGGTGAGATGAAATTATTTTCAGGTTGTTATTATGAAAATTAATGTAAAATGATGAATTTTTTTCATTAAATGTTCTCTTGCTTATGAGAAAACCTACTAGGACTGGTTTATTATCAGAAAGATATGGAATTAAAAATAAATAAACAGGATATTTAATATCTTACTTAAATTCTTAATTGCATATTAAATCATATAATGAGCCAGTAGGGTTTTAGATAATATTTTGTTAGTTGCTATACTGCTAAGCATTTCATAAACATTACAAGGCTTCATTCTTTATAAAAATCCATGAGTTGAAAATACTGTTATACTTTCCACTTTTCAGATGAAGCAAAATTTATTATACTATCATTTAATTTGGCAGTGTCTTTTATATTTCTTAGTCATAAATATCACTTATGGTAGTTCTTCTTTCACATATTTTAATAAATGCATTTTTAGAATGAACAGATATGTAGTAATTTGTAGTGATCTTTGTACTCATATTTTTATATGGACAGATATGTAGTATATGATCTTTGTAGTGTATTTTTGTAACTGATTAGGTATGTGACCTTGATATTTTTTTATAACAAGTAGTTAAGAATACCTGCTTCCCATGTTATGAAAACGAATAGATTTAACGTTTGCACAGCTCTGACCACAGGTCAAATATATGAAAGAATTCTCTCCTTCCTACTTGCTTCCGCTAATAATAGCCTTTACTGTCACAAAGTTTTGTCTTGATATATATGTGTTAAGTTTCTTTCTTACAACCATCTTACAAGAGTAGATTGTACTTCTGTTCCATGTTAGAGTTGAGAAAACAGGCGTAGAAATGTGATAGATCTTTGGATGGACCTCAGACAGTATTATTCTAGAGCCTATATGATATTAACTACTGATTTGGTATGTGGTTATATATAAAAAACAAAAGACTAGATGCTATTTCACTTGAGACTTTATATCCCTGAAATTATCATCTTCCTGTCACCCCTGTCATCCATTGCTTCCATTTTAGGATGGTGCCAGTATGACAGTGTCTCCTGACCCTCAGGGGGCTCCTGTAATAGGTGCATTACAATGAGTGTTTGCATATTCTCTTCATTCCACAAGTATTGATCCTGTATCATTTGGATACATATGCAGTAATCTGAGTCACCTGAGAACCTTTAAGGGATGATAGTCATTGTATTAGTCAGCTTTCCAGTCCCTGGGACAAAATATCTGATATTTACAATTTATAGGAGATGAAATTTACTTGGCTTATGGTTTCTAAGGGTTCAGTCAATGGTAGGTTGGCTTTGAGGCAGAAATGGTGGAACAAAAGGCCTAGTGCAGGAAAGCTGCTTAATCTGTGGTGGATGGGAAGCTAAGAGAACAGGAAGAGGCGGAAGGAGAGAAAAATCTAATGGTACACCCATAAGAACCCACCTCCTCCAATGAACCCTACCAGATTCAATTATGAACTCATTAGTGGATTAGTCTGCTGACATTCTAAGAACCCCACCTCTAAACATGAGGCTTTCAGGGGATATTTCATATCTATAATGTCAAAATCATTGTGGTTTACTAAAGAATGTGTTGACTTTTTTTTTTTTAGTATAGGAACCTATAGCAATTTGAAATTGGATTTTGGTCTGCCCTAATAAATAGGAATTAACTCCCAAGCCTTCTTTTCTTCTTAAAGAAAGAACCTCAAAATACTGCCCAATTGTATTTGACTTACTCTTTGTTTTTAAATGTAAAAACATTTTTCCCAGTCTAAAATAAATGGTGAAACAAAGCCATGTGGTTTACTAGAATGGCTTACTCTCCTAATACAGTCAAACTGGCTGTTTTATCTTGATCTTTGTTCTTCTTCTTTTTCTATCTCTGCTTGTCTACTTCTTAAAAATAATTCTTTTTTTTCCCCTTTCATTTTGTCTTCTTTCTACCTCTACTGCCCAGTGTCTGCCTTCTTATTTTGATAATTGTTTCATGTCTGCAAGGGAGTCAGTATTAACAGCACCATATGCACAAAAGATGTTCACTTTTGTTTTGGTTTAAGTTTAGCAGATCATATTTAGCCTCCAATAAGACCTTTCATGAGATCCTGGAAGTGTTGAGGCATCACTACCTTCCACTCTTGCTCCTTCAAATAGGACATTAGTGGTTTTAGCTCTTGTTGATCCTTCTCTAAACCAAAGCTTTACAGCCTTCGAGAGCACAGGGTGGATTTTTCTTTTGATACTTTGGAATGAAAGGGAAAAAAAAACTTCTCTGAAGTTCCAAATGGTTTCATTTACCAAAATGACTATTTCATTTGGAAAGTTTTGTCTTTCTGTAGAAATTCCAGGAGTTGGGTGGGCTTGATCTCCTCTTTTCCTCTCTGTCTCCCACCCACACATTTGTGTCAGCAAAGACACCGAGAGCTCCATTCCAGGTTTCTAGTTGGGAAGATGTTGGTCAAGGAATAACAAAGACACTTTCCTGCTTTTGTTGTAAATACGTAGGGAAAAAAAAAAAAAAAAAAGAAAAGAAAAAAAGAAAGAAACCTCAGATCTCCAGAACTTTTCTTACGTGGCTGCCAAAAATTTTTGACTATATGGAAATGCCACCATCTTGATTTAGAATCTTTATTTCATGATAGAAAGTAGGACAAAGTCTTTATAACATGGATAATTACTCTCTGAGCCAACCTTGGAGACATAGAGATGGATGCCTTTTAAATCTGTACTTAATCTCATACTTACCATTTATCGAATCAAGTAGTAGTCTTGCTAATGTGTGATCCGTGTTAGCACCATGAGCTCCAAATTAAGTAGAACTTGTTAGAGATTCTCAGCAGCACCCTATCTACTCTCCTTCATTAGAAGACTTTATTATAAATAAATTACAAGCAATTTACCTTGTTTTCCCAGGATATCCCAAGGAAGAAAGACATAAAGTATAGTTCTTTCTATTGAAAAGTGTACTTAAAACTTGTGTGTTACGTTTTGCTTGCCAGGGTCACTTTGTAGCCCACATGCAGAGCATTCTGGAAGGAACGCCCTGCACTGGAGCTTCTCATTGGCCCACAAATAAAGAAAAAGAAACAATAAAACAAGAATTTCCTGTTTGAAGCAAGTGGTGTCCCCTGCTGGTGTACCTACCACTTATGTCCTAAAGCCAAGACTCACTGAGCACTGGGAAAGCTGTGAGGGCTTTTATCAGCCCGAGCTCTATGATACATGTTTCAGGCAGTCACTGTGGGTTTGCTCAGTGCCGTTGGCCCCGCTCTGGCTTTTAAAGGAACTGTATCTGCTCCTGCGCCTCTTTTCATTTCTCTCCTTTTAAGAAAATAAAAAGTAAGTTGGGTGCTATTTAAATATTCTCTTATTTACGTTTATTGAAAACTACCCTGCTGCTGGGCATAGTACTTTGGAAAACTGCCCTGCCCCAGCCTACTTTTCCACCCAGATTGTTTAGCCCCAAACCTGGACTTTGCTTTCCTTAGACTTTAATTCTTTTAAACCAAATGATCACAGAAAAACTTGGGAGGAGTCTAATTTTATTTGTGAGGTTTTCAATAAAATTTAAGTGGAGTGTGGCTAGAAAACCAAACTCATGAAAAGCTGTGAGTATGCTGACACTAGAGGAAAAAGCTGCAGAATTCTTACACCTCTGGGTCTGGGAGGGGGAGGCTGGAAGGGCTTCAGGCCTGGGACGCTTGGGGAAGGACAGGAAGTGGGCTGCTTTGGTTCAGTTCTTCGTCACACATTGGTGTTTTAGTTTTTAAAATTGTCCTAATAGTATGTGTATTCATTTTAGAAGTTTTGAACAGTACAGAAAAGCACAACAAATAAAATTGAATAATCAGTTTCACTCCACAAATATAACTATCCATAATATCTTGTTATACAACTTCTATGTATACAATATTTTCTTAACAGCATACTAACAGTTTGAAACTTACCTCATTTATTGGCACGTTTCCTTTAAGTCTTTAATAATTTTGAAAACAAACATATTTTAATGGTGGCTGAATCATTTCTTTGTCTAGACTTCTAGCATTAAATTTTTAAGTTCTTACTATTTATTTTTACCCTATAATTCTTTCTGGTCATCCTCAGTTCTCTCTGTAGATAAATCTCTAAGAGGTGAAGTTCTGAGACAGGGTCTCGCTTTGTGGTTCAGGCTGGCCCTGAGCTCAGCCTCAAACTCACATCACAGCAATCCTCCTGCCTCTGCCTCCCGAGTGCTGGGATGACAGGCGTGAGCCACCACGCCCCGCACTGTGGTATGTGGTGCTGATTGCTGCTGGGCGTGAGTCTCCACATCCTGTATTGTTATGTGGTTACGGGGGATGGAACCCGGGTTCTTGCGCTTGCAAGACAGGCGCCGGAACCACTGAGCTAAATCCCTAGCCCGTGTCTTATATTTTTTAAAAAGTAGTTCAGTTGGGGGCCGGGGAGTTAGCTCAGTGGTTCCAGCGCCTGTCTTGCAAGCGCAAGGGCCCGGGTTCGATTCCCCGGTAACCACATAACAATACTGGGTGTGGAGACTCACACCCAGCAGCAACCAGCACCACATACCACAGTGCCGGGCGTGGTGGCTCACGCCTGTCATCCCAGCACTCGGGAGGCAGAGGCAGGAGGATTGTGATGTGAGTTTGAGGCTGAGCTCAGGGCCAGCCTGAACCACAAAAGTGAGACCCTGTCTCAAAAAACCTAAAAAAAAAAAAAATAAAAAAAATAAAATAAAGTAGTTCAGTTTGGTAGAATAAAAATAGTAATTATGTCTCTTGCATTCTGGCGAGCACATGCAATGGTGTTAATACTGTGGACATCACTTCGGTGATTCCTCAGAAACTAAAACGTAGAATTCCTCTATGAACCGACAACTCAACTCATAGGTAAATAACTGAAGTAATTGAAAAAGTGACTTGTGTGAGTGTGTTCATCGCAGTGTTGTTGACAAGAGCCAGAATGTGGAAACAGCTTCAGTATCTCTCCACAGATCACGAGAAAACAAAACAGGCGCTCTCCATACAGTAAAACGTTATTCAGCCACAAAAAGAGTGAGTTTCTGATACATGCTGTAGCATCGGTGAACTTTGGAAATCTTGTCCCAAATTAGAAAGGAAAGGACAAACATTGTAAGATTCCGTTTGTATAAGAATATGTATAGTAGGCAAATTTGTGGAGACAGAAAATAAATTAGACATTACTAGGGTTGGGGTAAACAGGGAATATTTGGTGGCTATATCATCTCTAAAGTGGTTAAAGGATGTGGGGAATAAAGATGACAGTCGTAGAACATTGTGAAGGCCATTAATACCGATGATTTCTATTCTTAAAACATGGTTAGATGGCAAATTTGTCTATGTATTACTACAAACAAAGAAGAGTACACATTAAAATACATATTTTATTTTGAGCAAAGTAGTTTTAATATACAGTGATACTTCAGTTGTCAAATTCAATTTGTTTCGGATTTTTCCCAAAAGAAACAATGGAAAAACCAAATAATTGTCTCTGAGACCCAAAAATTACACAAGCATTGTATATTGTCTGGTGAGAATGCTACTTTGAGCATCACCCCTGTCTGTGGGGAGCGTGACACCTGACTCACTCTCCGCCGCTACAGGTTTTTTTTAAGCTGGATTTTCGGTTTGACTATTGACCAAACTTATGAACAATAAGCAGATTTTGTTTTCTAAATGCTGCTGTTCAAATCGTGATAAGTTCAAGTTTGGAGCTCTTTGGTAATTGAGATATCACTATATTTATTTAATGACTAGTGTGGTTGAACATTGAGGAAAAGATCACCTTGCCATTGACCATTATATTTTGGAGTTTTTCTATTCTCATTTATTTAAAATTCATATATGAGGAATATCAAGCTGTCATATTTATGTATTAGTTTTTGCAGATGAGCCATAGTTATTCAGAAACAGTATATGTAAATATGTAGGAAACGTAGAAAGATTATGTCAAAACAGAACAGGTAAAAGAGAATCGTAAGAAAAGAAATTCCAGTCATCTGAAGGTAGACCTTCAGTCTGGGCCAGTTTTTAATGTCTGTGCTGTCTTAATGTTTGTACGTTGCATAAAAAACACAATGCACCCTCCATTTTAATTAATTAGTCTTCTATTAAGTTTAGTCCAAGAGGTGGGGGTACTGTGGGACTCACCAGCCCCCAGAGGAATCACCGGGGGCTTCACAGAAAGGTCATAATGTCTCCCTTGAGTTCAAGGACTTGGAGAAGTCAGGCGTCTCCTTTCTGACTCACTTTGATGATCTCACAGGGAGTGAAGGCTTTGAGAGGCCCATGCGACCTCCCTTCACAGTGTCCCATGCTTAATAACGGAAGAAGGCGCTGGATTCAGATTCTCAAAGTCAAGTTCAGGCTACCCCCTACAACCTCCTACAGAGTAGCTGTGCACTCCGAAAAGCTGACGTTTCTACGCCTGTAGATGAAGAAGTCGTGGTGGTCTTAGGCTGCCTTGTAGGCAGAAAAGTAATCAAGAAACCCTCTCCTCCTGCCTGCTGCTGGTGCTTTGTGGAACACACACCACTCAAGAAATTTCCTGCTCCCCAGGAAGAGCCACATTGTACAGAAGTCTAAAATGTATGCAGAACTCTTCATCCTCTTGGTATGTGTGTGGATTCCTGAAACCACCGCTGCAGTCAAGGAATGCGTTTTCTTCGCCATGGATGCCTCCTTCCCAGCCATGCCAATGTTGTCATTTTGAGAAAGAGAAATACATGAAATCATACCCTATGTGACTCTGACTTTTTTATATTGCCTGATTTTCCATGGACACTAATGCCCTCGAGGTCCCCCCAAGTTAGTTCAGTATATCAATCATTTGTTACAACTAATGAAACCCAAATTAACACATTGTTGCCCAAAGATCATGGTTTATATATTTTTTTCCTTTTCAGTATTGCGTTTCTATAATTTTCACAGTTAATCTCTGTACCTGCTTTACCATGACTGTCTTTACATCTCTGTGAGATAATTTTAAGAACTGTCTCCTGGGTGTTTGTATCTATGATCTCTTTTCATAGGGCTTGTTATCTCCCTTGTTTGAGGTATATCAGGTCATTTTCAGTTGAATATCAGACACTTTCCTATGATTTGAGTCTTTCAAAAGTTTTCTGAGGCTGGGCCTGATAGCGCATGCCTGTAATCCCAGCACCCAGCAAGGCTGAGGCAGGAGGATCGCTGCAAGTTCAAGGCCAGCCTGAACTACATAGAAAGACCCTGTCTTGGAAGGAAAAAAAAAAAGGTTTTCTACCTTTTCTTTCTTTGTCACCACTATTATAGCTCAAACTCAGGGATTTATTCGTTTCAAAGTTCAAAGGGGACTCTCCCCTAGGTTTTTCTACCTGGCCCTCAGGAGGGCGGAAGTTGCCTCTTTACTGCCCCCTGGGGGTGAAGTCCAGAGTTCCCCTTTTCACTTTTTCACTGTAGGGGTTGAATGCAGAGGCTTATGGGCGCAGAGAGGAAGTAAATGCTCTCTCAGTGAGCTCCACCCTCAGCCCCAGGCTGCATGTTCTGCCCTGACTGCATGCTGTGTTCTGGATTCCAGCAGACGAGGATAAAACTCCTGGCTCTCTCTCTAGCTTTGTGAAACACCACCCTCGTGAGGCGTTGGGGACCTTGTCTTTCAGGCTGCTCTGCACTGCTCTTGGTTTTACCACCACAGACAAAGCTTGATGTGTAGAAATGTTCAGCTGCTGTAGGAACTCGCTTCTTGGGTCTGTGGTGCTGTTGTTTGAAAGACAAATGTACTGTTTGGCTTTTTTCCCCTAACCTGTTTTTCTTATTATATTTTTTAAAATTACATATTAACAACAGGAACGGTCGTTATGGCATTAAAGTTATCTTCCAAAATGTTGACAGTCCCTGGTTGTTGATGACTTTAATATTCTATCCACTCTTAAATGATGCGTGCTCGGGAGTCTCCAGACACAGCACTTCATACTAAGTAAGGCTGACGGTTAAGTGATGTGGAAGCCATTATCTCACCTTTGTGCTTGCGGGCTGTGGCCTTTTCCTGTTACATAATAAATAAATAGCATTAGCATTGAGGAACTTTTTAACACCTATTGAGGGCTGTTTTTAAAATGTCCGCTCTGCAAGGCTTTTAAAAGCCAATGAGTGACTCCCAACATAACCTACAGAAAAGAGCACCAGACATCAATCTTCTTCTCACATTTTGTTTTTATTAGTAGGCGTTTGCAAGGCCTAATGATCACATTCCTCTCAGGGAGTCAGTACATGTGTACAATGCAGGTTAATTCTCTCTCTCCATCTATCTCCCCTTATGTAAAAAGTCTCTCCCTTTTTTTGTTATTGTCTATCCCATGCAGCTGTCCTACTCATGAATTTAGATTCAGAAGTCCCAAACAAAATACTGACAAACCAATGACTTTGTTATAACATTTTATTCTTATAACTATAAATTCTTATTTATAAGAAAAGAGTTACCTATCATGACCAAATATGATTGATTCTATATTATAAAATCTGTCCTGGGTACTTGGTCCAGTTAGAAAACAGGATACTCTCAATGCTAAAAGAACATTTAATAAAACTTAGCATTTGTCAAATTCTGAGATAACTAGGAATAGAAAGTTGAATTCTTAACATAATAAAAAATAGCTATCTTAAACCCAGTATACTACTAAATGGGAAATATTTTGAGGATTCTTCCTAAGATCAGAAATATTCAGTCATTCTATGACTATTGTTATAAAGTTATTCTGGTCATGCAGACAACACAGTAGTAAAAAGATGATATATAACTAGAAAAGGTCAGGGATTTGACTCAGTGGCACTACGCCTGCCTATCAAGTGCAAGGTCTTGAGTTCAGTCTCTTGTACTGAAAAAAAAAAAAAAAGGTTGGAGAATGTAGGTCAGTGTGAAAGCTGGCTTCAGTCAGTAGTACCCAGTAAACACACACACACACACACTTACACAGTGTTATCAATTGCTTTCGATGTGTGCGTCTACATCTGCGCACAAATTGTTATGGACTTAAAAAGTAAAATTTCATGCTCCTAGTATTTCTATTTTTCTTTCTTTCTTTTTTTTGAGACAAGGTCTCACTTTGTAGTTCAGGCTGGCCCTGAGCTCAGCCTCCAACTCACATCACAGCAATCCTCCTGCCTCTGCCTCCCAAGTGCTGGGATTACAGGCATGAGCCACCACGCCTGGCATTGTGGTATGTGGTGCTGATTGCTGCTGGGTTTGAGTCTCCACACCCAGTATTGTATGTGGTTACTGGGGAATCGAACCTGGGCCCTTGCTCTTGCAAGACAGGCACCGGAACCACTGAACAAAATCCCTGGCCCCTCTATTTTTCTTTATATTTCTCTAGTTGGGGTATTCACTGTCAATATCATTTGATGTGTAGATATGTATATCTATTAAGGCTCATCACAGAATAAAATACAACTTTTAACATGTCCTTTATCCCCTCCTTGTTTAATGCTTCTCTGTGTTTAAGATTGAAACCAAGCTGAGGATACAGCTGAGTGGGGGAGTATGTGGCCAGCACGCTCAAGGCCCTGGGTCCAGTCTCCAGTATTAGGGAAGGGGATCGTGACCGCTGCTTTGCATCCTAGTGTGATTAGAAGGGCACAGAGTTGTGCAAGGGTCCAGGTGTGGTGGTCCGCAGCTATAATCCAGGTACTTGGGAGGCTGAGACAAGATTGCAAGTTGGAGGAGAGCCTGCACCACATAGCAAAACCCTATCAGGAAAGAAGGGAGGAAGGAAGAGGTATAAGGAAGTTTTTGAAAAAAAAATAGTATATAGACATAGATAGACTCAACTTTGTATACTGTTTATATATAGACATCCATGGATAAAAGACTAAAAAGAAATAAAGGAGTCCTGAGATTATTCTTTCATTCATTTATTTATTTGAGGCAGGGTCTCACTGCGTATCCCAGGCTGGCCTTGAACTTGCATGAACTTCCTGCCTCAGCCTTCTGAATGCTGGGATAACAGGCATACACCACTATGCCCAGCTAGACAGAATTCTAATTTTTAAAAATTTGTTTCATTGTTTTCTTTAGTGAGTTTATATTGCTTCATAGGTTCATTCCAAACCATCTTTACAGAAGATATTATAAAAGAAAGTATGCAAAGATAATTTGGTTTCCTTAGTATTTTCAATGTATTCTTTGACACAGCCAAAATAATAAACTAAGGATAGTATTGAATATACTTCTTCTCCAGTTTTGGGGGGAGGGTACTTACTCCCCAGATCAAACTCAGAACATTGCCCTTGTGAGGCAGATGCGGTGCCACTTAGCTAACTCCTCGGCCCCACCTCCCTAATTTTAATTAGAACTAAAGTCATATATCTGAATCTCCTAGAGAGACAGTTTAAATGGTTGCCTGAGAACAGAAGAAGTTACGAGCACCCTTATACAACGTGGGGGTTAGAAGTAGAATATGGGAAGTCTGTCTCACGCTCACTCACATTCTTCTGGGTTTTGGGCCAGGTCACAAACCCTTCAGCTGAATTTTTTCAGACCAGACACTAGCTTAAATGAAGGTACACTTAGCTTGGAAATGCCGTTGAGCTTTTGGCCAGCCTCGCCGCAGAGGAGAGGCTCCTCTGGACGGAAGCCGTGGGGAGTTCCCTGAGTACACACGTTTTCACACATCTGCTAATGCCAAAGCCCAGTGTGAGCATTAGTGCTCAGGAATGTGATGTGGATTTGAGATGCTCTCCGCAGGATTTTGGCAGGTCAGGACAAACATTGTCTCGCTCCCATATGGTTTTTTAGGGTCTTAAAAGGGAAATCAGATGCATTTCCTTGAACTGACAAGCTGAATTTTCCTACAAACAACAGCAGACTCTCTCAGCAAAAACAAATTTAAGGATATATAAATGTGACATTCATATACTCAGCATCTGTTGTCAGTACAACAATGTAAGCTAATGGCGACTGGAATTCATACACAGTTTGCATTTACTTTGATTTATGTGTGACTGGCTCATCTCAGAAAACCTGGCTCAACAGACAGTCTGGAAGAAGGGCCCCGTTGGAGAGCGTGCATTTCCGTGGTTGTCCTCATCCGTGTTACTTCCCAATTGATTGGGCCGGTTCCTTCAAATGGACTCATCTCTCAACAGCTTTCTGGTATCTGATACAGATCTGGCTTATTCAGTCTAAAAACAATCAGGAAACCCATACGATGCTTCAGAACTTCTGCTTTCAGAAGTAATAATGACGACATCTCCTATGCACGGAGACAGTCTCTGCTTTCTATCACTCAGACCTTCTCCTGTGGGGCTTTGACCTACAGTAAGCACTCATTAAACGTCAACTAACCCTTTCCGCCTTTTCATTCTCTGCTTTCTGGTCTCTCTAGAGAATGCTGTGGGATCTACCTAGTAGTTTGGCTCTTTTTCCCTGAAAACACATTATTAGATGTTGAATAGAGAAATAGCACCTGTGTTGGCCACGTCATGGCCCGTGTGTCATGGATGGTACCCAGATGGACAGGTGTAGACTTAGCACATTCTCTGCGACGCCCGGGACCTCCTGGAGGGGTGAACCTGATTGGCAGGAGGACGTAGCCCCAGGTCACAGTTGGCTGTCATGTTTTGTAAATGCGCTTTTTGCCAGTGTCACTTTTGTTAATTGAGTCTCTCTTCCAGTTCTTTTATAGAGTGAACTTCTTTAGTCCATCAGGTGTTTAAAACAATTTAGGATACATTCTCCTCTCCACTTGAAAAGGGTCAGGTATTTTTTACTTCGTTAAAAAAATTTGGTTTTATGTGTGTTTACCTAACACCACGCGTTTTTCTATTAGATTATTTGGCTAGAAAACTTATTTCCAAGGGCAATATGATCCAGGATTCCGCAGCACAAAATGAAACACAGGGAGAGCTTATTATTGTTTTAATATATTAACCAAAAATTGGTTTTGAAATCTTTTTCTGGCATCTTTAGCTATCACAGTCATATAGCTTTACTTGGTCTGAGTTTATCATTCTAGTCAAGAAGGATTATAACAGAATAATACATCCTCCTTAAATTTGTTAACTACATGCTATTATAGACTGTTCTTTTCTAGATCTTGGAGGTCTGTGGGTGTTCGGTCCTTTTGTATTACTTCTTCATACTGCACAACATATTGGTATTTAGGCATCAGTTCTTCTATATCCCCTGTTGGCGCATTTTTGGGGGAGGGTATGGAAAAACATTCTTGGCCTTTTCTCCTCGCTAGGAAACTCGGTGACTTGTTCAGTTAATTACATAAAAATGTTCTTTGGTTCTAATAGATGGGGGATTTTCGGTCCTTTGAAAAAATGGTTATAGCCCATTTTCCATATATTACTCAACATTACAGATCTGCCTGCCAAATGATCCCAGGTGTGGGGTTGCAGCAGGTAATTTCCTGAACAGTATGGTACAGATGCTTTTCTGTGTTAGAAGATGCTATCGGCTCACCTGGCCTCTTAGTGACAGAGAAATCCTTTGTTTATTCATTTAGTAGGCAGATTAACCCTAATGAATATTGGCTTCCTGGAAACAGATACAGGTGACAATGGCCAAGTGAAGAGTGCGGAGAGCTAAGACAAATTCCCTTTTCTTTCTTCACTTATAAATAATGGTGGCTTTCATGGGGGAGTGTTTTAAATCAGGAAGGAATGCAAAATATTTGAACTAAAAAGATAGATTTAAATAGTCAGCCTTTAACTTTTAATTCTGAAATGTCTGCATATGTAGATGTATGTTCTTTTCTGAGGAACTAAAGATTTTGTCAAAACACCTTTGAAAGTCTTGGTTCTGTTCTGTTTCTTTTTTTTTTTTTTTTTTTTCATCTTGGATTGTGTTTCACTGGGTTGTCTAGGCCAGCCTCAAATCCATCACATTTAAATGAATATATTTAATTAAATGCTTCACACTGGATTGGGCAGTGCTATTCAGTTGAACAGGAATGTGCATTCTTAATATGTCCTGGTACCCAGTTAAAATGTTGTGAGTTCAAGGAGTGTAACATTCATCAGCCTCTCTTAGGACATGAAAGGGTACGCGCGTTATTCCCTGTGTTCCTTAGTTCCTTCGGTGACATCGATTTGTTTTCTCAGGAGCAAGAATAAATCTGTTCTAGGCGTCAGAAAATTATGCATAGAGTTATGCTAGAAGTTGTTAATAGAAAGTATATTAAGCTATTTTTAAATCCTTTTTTTGTGTGTTGCTGTAGTTACATTGCAAAAGTCATTTTTATCAATATAATTTTAGGGATAGTTGGTATAATTCTCAAATGTATGATGAAAATGAAATGTTTGCAGTGCAGTTTTAAATTTTGCCCTCTGAAGGACAGAGTACTTTAGAAGTCTTTTTCCATGAATGGTTTTTTGAGATACATTATTCCCAAGACAGGAATGTACAGACCCAGATGTGAAAATCTCTTAACTCTCAGCCAGACTTTTCCAGATCTTACAGCTATGATTTATTCTGCACTCTCCAAAGACTCACAGAATGTCTTCTTTTACATAACTTTATCCACTGAAGGCAAAGTTAAAATTCTTCCTCTCCAAATGCTAAATGCTGGAGATAGGTATTTCAGGATGCCTTTTGTAGTCAACTGTAAAAGCTCTCAAATTTCAAGGAAGAAGTGAAAAAACAGAGTTTACCTTTCCATGAAGATTTAAAATTTATGATTTCTCCTAGGGATGGAATTGAGATTGTGCTCAAATCATGTTAAAGGAAATTCTGAATAAGATTAGATATATATGAATTGGAGAGAGTAATAAATTCTGAATGAATCTTTTGGTTTTTATTTAAGATTACTTTATCCTTAAAACTAATGTTTCTCTAACCTCTGACCGAATGCAGAAGATCCAGAGTACTTCCAAGGGTGAGAATTTTTCCTTGCCTGTTGTGAGCGGTTTCATTCATTCCAATGGTGTGGTGCTTTGTGAAGCATGTAGGTATATTAGAAATTTATTTGCAAATTCCTAATATGCATATCACCTCGCCCCATTATGAGGCGACATTTTACTCAGTTGTCAGCACTATTTTTAAAGATATTGGAAAGAAAAAAGAGAGCAATCTATTTGTGTCATATTATCTTCACATGAACCTCTGTGTTACATGGATTTTTCTTTTCCTTTTAGTGAAAAACCAAAGAACAACAGTCATTATATGATTTTGTATTTTAAGTATTTTCATAATCCAACATAAATTGGCCCACCCAAGGATTATGTCTGTCTTGTAAAGATGTGTTTATATAGTCACTGGGTGAAAGATTGCAGAAGTCGAACCACTAGTTTTGAAAGTTGAGCCAGACCAGGAAAAATCAGGATACAATTTGGCACTTATGGAGACGAAATGATTTCCTTTTTAGCTGCTGATTTCTACTGGGAAATGTATCCTTGGACTGAAAATTGCATCCGGAAAAATGTTTATGTAGTGTTTTTCAAGTGACTGATTATTCTTCTAACCTTTAACATGAACTGTGTCTAATTTTGGTCTCTCTTAACTCTTTCCTGACCGGGAGAGTTTTCTTCTTGTGGGAAACGTTACCACCAAATATATCATTACTCTTTTAGATAAAGGCAATGTGTTCCTAACATGGGAAGAAGAATATAAAATATGCAAACTCTTCTTGTGTTATTTTTCCAAACAGGTAGAAAAATACTCAGATTTATCCCCCTTTGTCACAGGCGCTTAGGTTTTATATTATGATACACCTTCAGAGGATAGTTTAGTCTTCCTAAGCAGTTACATTTTCCAGTCTTACTCTTCTACCGCCTATACATGTGTCGTAGGAACTTCTTGACGTTTTCATGGGTAATACTTGACCCATAGAGTCTTCACAAAGATCAAGGGTTGCTCTGTTTCCTTGCTTGTACTTTTAGTGACTTTTTTTTTTTTTTTTGCTACAGTGTTTCTAAATATTTCCCGTGACAGGCTGCAGGGTATCTACCCTATTGTCTCTTCTGGGTGACAAAGGTTTTACCATTGAATTATGGCAGATGACTGTCGTGGGGGGAAAGGGGACTTGGAAGGCTTCTCAGTGGTCATTTCTTTTCACAGCTAATGGGCTAAAATTCAGCTATCCAAATAGAAGAGCCAGCAGATGCACTTTACTATCCAAACTCGTAACTCATTTCCTCAGTCAGACGAGCTGCGTTATCGGATTGGGCGATGCAAGATACAGCATATTTCCTCACCCGAGAACATCTGCCGGACTCTGTCGGGCCGGACTTTAAAGAGGTTGAGGAGTGCAATTCCCTGTGTGTCTAGAGATGGAGAAGATGGCCGGTAAAAATGACCGCACTTCAAAGTAGGTTGAGAATCCCTGATCAGAAAGTCTGAACTCTTCCAACATGATGCGCAAAATGACCCTTAGAGTCATGCGCAAGTGACCCAAAGCCCATGTGGTTTTGGAGCATTTTGGATTCTTGATCAGGATGCTCGGTCAATACAATCTATGTAAATATTTTGCAATCTAAAAAACTAAAACTAGAAGTAGCTCTTGTTTCAAGTATTTCAGATAAGGGATATTTGTTATAACATCTAGAATTGTTATAGAGCTAAGAAATTGTAAAGCCTAGAAATGATTTCTCAGATGACTGCTTTTTTTCCTTTCTTCTCTTCTTCTCCTCCTCCTCCTCGTCCCCCTCTCCCCCTCCTTCTTCCCTTCCTCCTCCTCCTCCTCCTTTTTTTTGGTGAGATAAAGGGGATTACAAAGTGAGAAGGATATAAACACACACACACACACACACACACACACACACACACACTTTGCTTCTAGGTCCCTGACAAAGAAAACTTAAAGACTACACACTTGAAAATAATGTTTTGTGGAGAGGAAGTCCTTTTGATAGATAGCTCTTTGAAGACAGGCTCTGCACCACATTTGTGAGGCTTTGGAGAAGATACTCAACAAAGAAACACCACAATTCCCATTGAGGTCAGAAAATGTGATTAAGGAATCTGAATGTAATTACCCAAAGTTTGGCTTTTCTTTTAAAGAACTCATTCATTTTAGAGATTCTGTGGTACTGTAAATCTGACAGCTAAATCTGGTTTTCCTTTGGAAGCCTTCCACCAGCAACAGTGTGCGTCAAGGATGGGTACCTAAAAAGGAAGCCCAGGAGGAACAGCAGCCTGAGCTATGTTATGGTTTGACTTAGATCGAATTTTGTCAATGGCTGATACGCACTGTGGATATGGAGTAGAATGTGCAGAGCTCCGTCCAGGTTCCTGACTTACTTGATTGTTACCCAGGCATGGGTAAAGGAGTCGGGGCTGGAGCCCCAAAATGGACATTTAAGTTCACACTGCAGTTAGTGCAGGACATGGTAAGAATAATAATAACAACAGATTGGGAACATTTTCTGTGTTTTTTAAAGACAGAATTTGCCCTAAATCATTTGACAACTGTATAAACTATATAGCGCTTGCAGAAAGTGTTTGGGGGGAGAGAGAAGGAGAAAGCAAGTAACCTAGCGGAGTTTGTGACGCAGTGCAAACATTAGTCCTCCACTGTGTTGTTTCTGCACTATCTTGTCAGACATCTGGAAACCAGCATGTTTGCATGATTTCGCATTTACATCATTGTGCTAACTGGTAAAAAAAAAAACAATTTTTTTTTCAGGAAAAAAAATCAGCAACTTT